>JANHGN010024078.1:158976-169387 GCA_024605025.1 Megaceryle maxima | reverse complement strand
CTGTAACCTATTATCTTTTGTAGGGTGACAACATCAAACCCTTTAAAGAAGTGATGCATTTTATAATCAAACATAAAGAGTCAAATCCCGGGAGGTTTTGTAAAGGAGCAACACAACTTTGAAGTTAAGACACAGCTCCTTTATTTGAAGGAAAGCCATATTTCTTTTCTACCATAGTTCCCTAACAATAAAAACATCCACCTTTTTTTGACATTGTCTATTTTTGACATTAAAAATGGGTCATTTTTGATACTCTCTATTTTTGTCATTAAAAATCTGTTGAGCAGTACTTTGTCCAAAACAGTCTCAAGTGTTTGGCAATAAAAGGCAAACTTAATTTTTTCCACAATGAAGATTGCATTGGAATTTGCTTTGAAAACACACAATTTTGACTGGAGACCAGACATCAATGTGGTCAACTGTTTTTTGTTGCATAACCAAAAAGTTCAAAAACATACCTGACAAAATTGATTTCTAAAATGATACACTACTGTGATATTTACCCCACAACATCAGATTAAAATGTTAAGGATTAAAGTGATTACCACTGAAGAAAGTCCTAGTTATAAGAAGTGTTCAAACTGGCAGAGCATCAAATGTGTCCTGGAATCAACCGTGCTACGTAATAGCAGAAATGAGCCAGAATGGGAACTTATTTGAAATCACGAGTGGGCAATTACAGACACAACTAAAGGTACATACATTTCCCAAAGGAAAAGTAAACCAGTTATTGGGGAAAAAACCCCAAAAATCTAGCAATATTATGTATTTGCACATGAGTTATGTGGTCACAAATATGGAAGATTTCCACTCTGGGAAAAGTCTTCTGTAACTTGACTTACTCCATTTCATAAAAAGGAGAGAGAGATACCTGGGATTGCTAACAAAGGACACAAGTGAAAATTCCTCATGTTAAAGAGGTGGAAACTGCACCATAAGAATAGTATCAGCTATAAACAATTAGCTGGTTCAGGCATAAGAAATAAAGAGGGCATCATCTGAGAGGGTTACTTCTATAACACACAAAAGACCAGTCAGACAAGTGTTTCTCCACATCTTTTGAAATGAAAGAGCTCAGGAAGAACATGAATCTCATGCATTAGTGAACAGACAGATCACCCTGCTGAAAGGAAACACTACTCTCACTTAACTATCACCTCACTTGCCAAAGATTTCCTGTTCAAAAGGTGGACAATGGAATCACACTGTGTTTGTTAAGAGCACTTTTCCACAGTGCAAGATCCCTTGTACCCTGAGCTTCTGTGACTTTTAAGTGCATTTCAAACAATAATATTTTGCAAAACTTCTTTGACAATGCTTTAAACAGGAGCTTACTGTTTCAAAACAGAGATGATTAACAAGGAAAGGTCCTTCCCACAAAAATGACTGTTACTGGACAGTCCCATAACACAGCCAGGCTGGAAGGAGACTGGTAGAGCTGTAAGCACTGCACCAAGAGTGAAAGGATCTTCTCATCCTTCAGATGAGCCTAACAGACACAATATCAAAACTATCACGGACATCCTATTAGGCCTGTCACTCACAAAGTATAGACAAAGTTGCCTGGTATTAGCTGAGTTCTAATCATGAACTGTAGGCATACTCCCAGTTCACTCTGCTGCTAAATGAAACACAGGCTAACTTGCTAGACCACACATCATCTGTATCTGAAGTGCATTTATAATATCTGAAAATAATGTATTAAATCTACAACTACGTTGAGATGCACCTTTCATTACAAAGTATAAACAGCTTTTCCATGTTCCTGGAATTACACAAAAGAGGGCTGGACAAGGCCCAAAGATTGTACATTCTCTGTAACATGCAGATGCTTGATAAATCTGGTATTTGTTTCATGCTGCATTTAAATGGAGCCAGAAGCCCTGGTGGGTTACTACGCTTCTGGCCTCAGGTCAGTGAAATGTTTTTTCTTGCTGGTCAGAGTTTTCAGATGAAAAGATATAGTTACTATAGCGTGGTATCTAAAACCTGCCTTAACTCATCTGGTATTGAATACAAGCCTCAACTCCAAACTGATCATCTCAATGAATGACAGTCCTACCAGTGCCCCAATGCAGTGAGGCACTGAGTGTGCTGACCGTGAGAATATGCTCAATTTTACACACTTGGCTGGATTAGGGCCAGTGTCTCCAGAGATGTGAGCAGACTGGATCCTTTCTTGAATCAGGCTCCTACCTTTGACCACTCTGATGCTTCCCAGATAGAAAGGCAGTCCCGTCCTTCACAGCTTTGTACTGTCGTTGGTTTGTTGCCGAGGCAGTAGAGGTCCCTCGTGTTAACGTAGGTGCCATTTTGCAACTGATAAACACAAGTCACCTCCCGGTGCTGGACACCTTTCTCACAAGTAGCAGAGCAGGGACTCCAATGGCCAGTCACCCACCTGAGAAGGAGCCAGAGAAGGAATGTTAAAAAACTGGTGGGATAAAACATTATGCTTCACTTAAAACCAGTGAGAAATGGGCAACTCTTCCTAGATTTGGGGGTTCTTCAATGGTGCTGCATTGCCATCACACTGAGGTCACCTGACCACCTTCAGGAGCTGAAGTGTCTAAAGCAGAAAAGTGTCAGTTACAAGTGAACATCCCCTGCTGTCTCTACGCTAGACAGAGACACAAACTGCACAGCTCCCTTTAACTCCCAGTCTCTACAACGAGACTGCATTTTTCCCCCAGACAAGACAGACTTGTCTGCAGACCATCCTGTCCCACAGATATTGTTGCCTTTGAGAGGTACCTGGAAAAACCACTGCTACACCTACATGAACATCTTCACTGGGCAGCAAAGCTCTGGAGAGAACCTGCACTTACTGTGTCCAAGCTGGGATGGTGCTATGGCCAGACACCCAGCCCAGCACGCTTTTCCCTCATGAAGGACCAGAGTTAGTTTCTCTAGCCCTACATTGTATGACCTCAAAACATAGAAATCCTCTGCATCTCAGACTATTAGAATGTAAAGACATTTCCTGCCTCACTTTTAGTTCACCCTCTCACAGCTACTGGTGAGATTTCACTTTTCATAGTTGGGCTTTCCTGGATGTTTAATTGGAATTTCACCTTTTTGAAGTTCATGGCATTAGGGGCCTCAAAAATGTCCATGTTCATTCTTAGAAAATCTGATTTGCATGTAAATGCCAAGGATCAAGAACTACTTAAAAGTACTAGATTTTCCCTATAGAAGAGATCCTACAATGTTGTTTCAAAGCTTCTGTAGCTCACAAGGATGTGCCCTAATCCACTCTGGATGGGGGGTGTGTGTGGGTTTCCCTACACCCACCATTCCTCTGAGCCTTTGGGATTCCTTTGCTTTGCAAGCACATTTCAGTTGCCATTTCCTTCCCCTTTGATCAAAGTGTGCTGGGAACAAATGCATGGTCTTTTTTTTGGTTGTTTGCTTTATGTCTCCAAAGGCTCTTTGGCAAACACCCAGCACAACATCGTGAGGTGTTGGGGGTCCTCCAAAGTGAGGAACGCGCTGCTGCTGTGAGCAG
Source organism: Megaceryle maxima (assembly GCA_024605025.1). Taxonomy (NCBI): domain Eukaryota; kingdom Metazoa; phylum Chordata; class Aves; order Coraciiformes; family Cerylidae; genus Megaceryle; species Megaceryle maxima. The sequence goes on along the minus strand of JANHGN010024078.1, from coordinate 165,879 downwards.
GCTCTGGCTGTGGGCATGCAAGGGAAATGAGGCAACCTCACCCCACTGTCTTCCAGCTCGCTGTAAGGACAACAAAAAGGCTCCACTGACTCCAGCAAGTACTGGATGCAGAACTGTGGTTAGAACTGGGCTACAAGGCAGCAACTAAAATGTCTAAGAAGAATCTGAATTAGGAGGTATGTAGGGAGCAACGATTTTTTTCCTAGAGACAAGCAGCATCGATCTTTAGGCTTCCTGCAATCTGTCAATGAGGAACGTGTTCTCTGTAATTACAGACATTCCTGGATGAAGGGAAGGACTGGAACAATAACTGTGTAGGCACTGGAAGGTTATCATGCCTTTCTCACCAGGCAATTGACCTTCTAGCCTGTTATTTAGGACTGTCATTTAGATTAGTATCCTTATACCATGAATCTTTTACTTGTCACCCAATCCTGGATTATCTATTAGAACAAGTGCCTCCAATAAAACTTTTCAAAACCAAGTCTGCTCAGAAATATCATTTCATTTTGCTGAAGGCTCCTGTAGTCCCGGTAGAGCACCATTCATGCCAGCTTACTAACCACATTCCTTTTGAAGTTGCTGCATAACTTCTAAATGAATCAGACAACTATTTCCCATCTTCCCCTTCATGAATGGGGAAAAATCAGCTAAGCACAGTTTGTAGAAACATCTTCACTCGCTGCGGTTGTCACGAATCCATTTGCCAAATGCTGTGACCTGGTGTGGCAGCACTGATGACTACACTGACAGTGAAGGCAGAAGCCAGTTGGTTTGAGCAGGATGGGATCAGGCAGGCTGGCCACCTGTCTTTTGTGGAACAGGGCCCCACTCAAATGTTTCTGTGCACTAAGGCAGTCGACACATCTGCGAATTTCCGTTGGCTAAAACAGCCGGCAAGACACCAAACGTGTTTCTTTGGACAGTAGTTTTGGTGCATGTCTGTGGCTGAGTGCTTGGAATGGGAAAATGCCAGCTGGGTAATAGAATACTAGGGCTGAAATGTTAACAAAAATAGCCTTGAAGTGCAGAAATCAGTGTTGGTGAAAATTAATAGCCAGGCTCCCTTGATATCAGCTGGGCTCTGCCCTGTCAGAGCAAACATGGAGGGAGTTACCTGGGTGAAGGAACTGCTCAATGAGGGCGTGAGGGGGAAGGAGTGACTTTGCTTTATGAGCTGAACGTGAGTTACAGGGCTGGGAATGGTTTCTGTACAAGCTCCACTAAATTAATATTCACTTCAGCACTGTATTCTCACTGTGACCTACAGCGACTGGCAAAAGAAAAAGGGAAAGGCACTGAAAGCAAAGCAGAAAGATAAAAATACATTCTTGGCAGAGGCTGTCTGTGAGCTTGCATGTAGGATGGGCAGCACGCAGAATGCCAACTATTTCCAAGATGCCTTAAGAAGTAAGGTTATGACTTTCCTTTTGGGAAGAAAAAATTCTTTTTTGTTGTTGCTGCTGCTCTTGTGGAGGGGAGAAATCACTTCATTTCTACACTATTCACTGGTCCCTAGTTAGTGCTACTCTAGCACAGAGTGTAACTGGAAAACTGGCAAAGAAAAACAAATATTATCATCACTGTGAGAAGAATGATTGCACAGGGCATAAGCCAAAACCCAGGGAAACAATACAAGACTGTGCCCGTGCTGAAAACGCAATCTCTAACTTTTTTGTCAGAGTGGTATCTGTACAGACAGCTTCAGCTACCAACCCACTACATCCATCCCTGATCTGAGTTCAATGGCTACAAATCAGGAGGGGCTATACTGTAAGGGACCTCTGAGACCTCACAGTCCACTCCATCCTACTCGTGACCACTGCTGCTAGCACGGAATCAAAGTATTTTGAAATTAAAGGCTATTATAAAGTGGTGGGTTTAGTTTCATATCCAAGAGACAAGTGACAGATTAAATATTTGAATAGTGATAATAATACCAGTAAAGTAGGCTATTTTCAAAGGCATCAAGGGTATGATCACTTTGACCATAAAACTTCATCCTCTTGGTGAAATCTTTGCTTGGTTCAATGGCTCGTAAAAATGATCTGACAGTCAAGTAAACGTGTGTCCTACGTGCAGTACTGGCAGTGCCCTGATCTTCAACCCCCCAGTTCTCCCAAAGCCCCCTTCATAGGCAGCTGAAAATTCTCTTTTAGTGCCTGTAAGATACAGAATTACCACAACTATATTTCAACGACATTGTTCACAACCAAAGTGGAAAGACAAAGGGATTTATGGATAAAGTGATTAAATATGACAATTCCTGCCAGCTTCCTATTTGGTAATGTGCAGCAATGTACTAGCATAATTACTTGCTGCAAGTCAGATACACAGAGGGAAGAAAAATGTCATGTACATATAGTATTAATGGTTACTATTAAATTGCACTACAAACAGATTTTCCTCTCTACACCTTTTGATCTCACCTGGATGTGTTTAAGAATGAGACTTTTCATTTTTCTTTTAAATGCTAAGTACTTTTCTTATGATAATGCAAAAAATAATTCCAGTGTTCTAACTCCAAACACCAAGTTAGCTGTGTATTATTAACTAAGCCAATTAACTGTTGTACACTAAGCCCTGTGTTGATCATATAGAGCATTTAGCTTCCACTTATGTTTTAAGCCTGTAAACTGATCTTAGGGATTGCTTGACACCACCGTTCTTTTCAGATTGTTCTTTCCCTCCCAGGTTATAACCTATCTTCTGTTGGACCATGTGAATGCTCTAGCTGGAGTCCCTGGAGATCCTCTCATTTTTCCAAGAAGCACTGATTTACGTGACAAACACACTAATCTTTCTCACAACCAGAGGGATGGCTTTATCCATGCTATTATTTTTTGTAATCTTACCTCTACAGAAGATTCAAGAGCTAGATGATCCCTGCTGGTGGTCAGATTTAGGAAGAAAGTGATGAGCTTTTAAGCACAGATTTTTTTAACCCAGTCAGTGTCTGTCTTTCTAGCTAAATAATGCCCAGAAGGGTGTGTTTTTCTATAGCCTCAAAAAGCTGGGATGGGCAGGACATGCAATCTGAGAGGGCTGTTTTAAATCTTTGTCTCCTGGGTCTTCCTCAACCTCTGACCTCTCAGTATCTCTGCTGAGGAATTGGGAGTTCTTCTTCTAATCTACTTTGGCAACACTCATCTGGCAGGCCCCTGGAGCAAACTTGAAATATCTTTTGGAGGTTCAGTTCATCATTTGATCTTTCTATGGTCTGGATTAGTCATTAACCTTGAATTATCCTCTCTACCTACTTGTCTAAGACTCCCACATTTTCTAGGAAAAAAATTGTCTCCAGCACTATGTACATAAATCCAGAGGAGATAAATGTCTGCAAATGAAGACTTGTAGCTAAGGATTTGGGAAAAAATGCTATGAAGATAAAATGGGTCAAGGCTCAAGGATCGGGTAGAGGGGTGCAAAAGACATGAAGTCACTTTGTAGAGATTTGTAGCATCTTATAACATAAAGCCATTGCATGTTCTAGGGTGAATATTGCAGCCCACTAAATTTCACCTGGTTATTTCTGTCTCGAGCCCTGGAGAAGACCGGTGCCTGCAAGATGGTTCTGTTCCACTAGCTAAACATCCATGACATATTTGCACATGGACTCACCATCTACAAGGACTGCGTCACTTTTGTTCCCTCCCCAATGGTACAGTGAAATTAATTTCCCTGCTTTCATGATGATAGCTTGGATGTCACCAAACCCACATTTGCAATAAGACAATTTTTTCTGGTCTTCTTAAACCTGTTTTTTTTATGAATGGTCTCTTAACTACTAGTTAAGAGTCTGTATTACTGCTGAATAAAGTATCAGAAGAGGCTACTGAATGAGATGTAGCTTGTGCAAAAAAGCACTTGTGACAGAATCTGATCTAAAGCGGTGTAATTGGAGGGTTCCTTTTCTAAACAGATTTTATGGCATACCTTTTGATTTAACATAGGGCAACAATTTGCAGTAATGGACAGTTAAGGATAACTCCATACCTAGATAGAACTGCTTGTCTTTAGCACCAGTTTGTGATGCAAAATCAAGTTGAAGTTGCTCTTCGTTTTCTGATGAAACTGTGCCTCTACTGACATTAGACAAAACTCAGACTGACTTGCAGTGGGGCCAGGATTTCACATGGGATAATTTTAGCATGGAAAACTAGAAAAGATTTCTGAGAATCAGTCACGTGGAATGGACAGTTGGATATTTTTTGCTTACAGCTATCAAACTAAGTTCATGCTTGAATATGCAGAAACAAGAAAATACTGTTCACAAATGGACTCATGATTTCCATGAAATGCATATACTCTGCTATTGTATCTTTCTCTCCCTGCACCCTCCTGAAACTCTCCACCATCTCTCTGTGATACCGAGGTCAAAATAATCAGGTGAATCTTGACTTTTGGAACAGGTTGTGCCACGCCCAGTCACTAGAAGGGCTTTTTTTTTTCCTTTGGAAGAAAGTACAAGGAATCTAGTAGAATAATACAGCTGCTGATGTCGAAAGTAGGACTCCAAGACTAACATTCCTGTCTGATTGCCTTTATAAACAGTGCTCAGTAATTTTCCAGTACAGTAGTCATTCTGCTAACAGACTTGCCAACTTTCACTCACACAGGTTTCTTTTTCTCTTTAGTGATTATCATTTTGACAGCTTTTTTTTTTTTTTTTATTTCCCACCAATTGTAAGATCAGGCATAGGACAATGTTTTATAATTTACATGCACCTTGGGAAGCTTTTTTTAAATGGAAGACATTGTCTTCTCCCTCCTGCCTCCCCCAGATCGAGCAGATCACTCAGATTCAGAGGACCAAGGGTGGTGTTGGTGTGAGTAGGTGTCCTTCGTGCTTGCAGCTGCCTCACTATGCTGAGGCACAGAATATCAGCATGCTCAGAGCCTCTGTGCAGTGAGTTACCCTTCCCCTGATCCACAGCTGGTGTATCTTTGATGGGGCAACTGGTGTCCAGCTCTGTTCCCTGCCTCTCGAGGAAGGCAGTGCCTTTTCCTCAGCTCACACCATGGGATGTAAGCAGTGTGAAGAGCATTACAGCAGGCAGCAGTAGGAGTGAATTTCAGAATTAAATATTTTTCTAGATTATCCTGCTAATCCTTCTTTGTGGGTAAAGACTGCACTTGGCCCGAAGAGACTCAAAGCAAAGAGCCACAGATCATTTAACATTTTAAAACAAAGCAATGTTCAGCCATAAGGTTGTTGAGTGAAACATTATAATGGGAAAATCTGTGATGTAAGCCAGCCTGGGTGTTTACACCAAAGTAAAGAAACCAGTCTCATGACTCCATGTGAAAACTAATGCCAAATTAACTTCTGCTCTAGCAAGTCATCTTGAATTATTTGATGTAAATGCATTTAGCAGTAGCCGATAAGCCCTCCTCATTCTACTCTCTGTTCCCAAAGCTTCTCTTATTTCTCTTCCAGAATTGAGTGGAGTTGCTGTATTTGCTTGAAAATACCTTGTTGTCTTTCAGTGTTGGAGAATGGCTAGAAGACAAGGACCTTGTACCTTTAGCCATTCTCCAACATTTCAGCACCTAATTAACAACTGATTGCCTGTTGCTGTACTTGATCAACTGCCTACAACCTGGAATGCATGTGATTTTGTCTCCTTCTAGTGGATGGTGATAACCAGATGTGCCCACAACAGGACATCAGCTCTACCTATTCACAAAGTGTCTCAGGCTTTCTGGTCTACAGTATTTGGCTTCTAGTCCTGCAAGACCTGCTGGAGACCTGCTGCAGCTGCCCCTGGCCAGCAGCCCAGGCTGGTTCCCCTGAAGAGCAGCCACCAGAGCGCAGCATTGCCCACTTGCTCGGCCGCCTGTAGCCACCGCATCTTGCACAGTGTCCAGCACAGTCCTGGCAAATTCATTAAGCTCAAAACTGATTCTAGAGATCCCAACTCCAGTTTTGGGAAGCACTTCAAAATGAGCTCTTACGTGGTGCCTCCTTGGATCAGAGGGTGCTAACATTACTATTTATGCCAGATTTCCAGGCTAAAATGATTTGAAACCCTCCCCATGGCTGTTCCTTCTTTTCTTTTCTTTTTTTTTTTTTTTTATGTAGCCAAATTCAAAACACACCAAAGGAGTGTTTCTTAGCACAAGGCACCGATAAGGTTTTGAACTCATTGCCATTGAACCTTATGGATGATAAACATTTGTAGAGGTTCCAAAAGAGCCTGACTGCATTAATGAAAGAACATACCCTTTTGGAACCATTAAATGTCTCACTCAGTCCCTTCAGTTAACAGACACTTCCAGTATGTCCCTCCAGTTTAGTGTCATTTCCATACAGCCCTGCAAGTAATTTGCTAACATTCTCAAGGACTTTTTCATCACACTGTTCCTCCACCAAATTCTATTTGCAAGACTTTCACCTCACAGAATAAATTCAAAATTGTTCTACTCTCCATCTACCTGTGGTGATAATGCAAATAAACATGGTGCAAACAGATCAGAGCAGGGATACAGGCTGATTTCTGTATTCTCAGTGTTAGAGAGCACTGTCACAGGTATATGGTAGAGTCTAAAGGGACAGTGGAGACTCAGAGAGCAAGGATCATGCAGATAAGCATCATGAGCTTAAATCAGACCAGGAATCAAAGCTATAGGCACTATCAACCATTGCAGACCGAGGCATCATGCTTTGAGCAGTCACTAGCCTTTCAGGCAGGTCGGTGAGGTGCTGAGCCAGCTGGGGCCTTGGTTGACTCATAGCTGGCTTCATTTTTCCCCAGCAGGCATCACTGTAGTGTATGAGCCCTTGGAGTGCATGGTGTTGGATTCCAGTCCACAGATGAAAAAGTGAAATGGGAATAGAAGAAAGAAAAGGAAAAATAAAAAGGAAAAAGGAAAACGGAAAGAGAAAGAGAGAAAGAGAGA
>JANHGN010024078.1:118574-158876 GCA_024605025.1 Megaceryle maxima | reverse complement strand
AGAGAAAGAGAGAAAGAGAGAAAGAGAGAAAGAGAGAAAGAGAGAAAGAGAGAAAGAGAGAAAGAGAGAAAGAGAGAGGAGAGAAAGGGAGAAAGAGGAGAGAAAGAGAGAGAGAGGAGAGAAAGCAAGAAAGAAAGAAAAGGAAGAAGAAATCCATGTAACCACAGATCTGACCTCAGCAGTGTGCCAGTTTTTAGAGCAGATTTGGAGGGAAAGAATAATCAAGGACATAGTGGTAAATGGATGCAACATAGGTCTCCTCCAGGCAAAACTCATTGGCTGTATTTCTCTGATTAAAGTAACTGCTTTTCCAGACAAAGGAAATGTGGTAGATTTAATCTATTTGGTTATAAGTAAAGAACTCCTTTTGCTACATTGGAAATGCTTATGTAAGTTGGAGAAACTGGTGATATGCTGGGAAACACAGATATCAATGTGTAATTTGTCTGGGAGGTGAGAGCTGGCCACAGTGTAGTACTGCAGAGGAAAATACCACGCATGAAAGAAATTGAGATTAGTTACCAGTGGACTTCCTGAAAGATCTGCCTTACATTTGATCTGATTTACTACGTTCATTAATGACCTTGGCACAAAAAAGAAGAAAAACTGCTGAAAAATTGGGGAAATTGCTGACAAGACAAAGTTTAAAAGCATTGTCAGTGCAACAGAGGATTAGGACGTCATACGGGAAGAACTGAATAACCTTGGGTACTGCAATAACAAGAGGTAAGGTGAAAATTAATAGCATACAGCACAAGGTTGTGTGCTTAGGGACGAATAATAAGCATTTCTGTGAAATGTAGGATTTCTATGTTGAAACAAATGAGGAAGAAAAGCATCTAGAACAACTGTAAGTCACAAATAAGATGCAGCCATGAAAAAAGCAAATCGGGAGAGTTACTGCCAGTGAAGACAGAAGAGTATGAATGCAACTGTGTGAGAGAATGCATTGAGACTGAGATTCTCCAAGCAATTCTGGTCCCCATGCAGTCAAATTATTAATTTAAATAACATAAATGAAAGCACTAGTCGAGAAGGTGACCAAGGGATTGAAGACTTGATGCACAGTCTCTGATCCAATAACAAGTTAAAGTAGTGGATTTAGCCTACAAAATGATGGAAGGAGATATAGTGGTTTGCTGTATCATATGGCAGTTAGCCCAAGTCAAGGAGCTAGGGAGGGAAAATACTGTATAAGCAAAGGAACAGAGCTACTGAAAGAACAAATGGCTGAAAAATGACAATGAGTAATTAAGGCTGGAAATAAAAAATCCTGGGCCACATGAACAGCAAGGTCACAGGAGGGCCTTCCAGTGAGGTAAGGAGGATGTGGAGTAAAACCAGCTTATGGAAAGTAGTGTATAACATGCTGCTAGTAGTAGCAGAAAACTGACCCCTGGACTCGGGAGATACCTTCAAGTCCTAAAAAGTGAAAATAAGGGCTCAGGTCTCCTGTGGTTTTCTGTAGATGAAGGCAGGGATTTCTGGCTTTTATGCTGCTGTTTATCATCTGTGGAGGAACACCACATAATCAGCAGGTCCCTGAAAGAACTCAACCTCCATTAAAATCTACTACAGCAAAGAGGAGGAAAATTAACAGTGTTTGCATACAGGCCATTACAAGTCAAACAGTTGGGAAATTTCATGTGTTTTTGGTTCCTTTCCTGCGTTAGAGGGGAGCAGTTTCATATTCATAGAGGCAGCCATGCATGTTGAAGTGTGTGGCCACTGGCCGACCTATGTTTTCAGTAATAACAGCTGATGTGATCTGTGATTTCTGAGTCTGGTGCCAACATGAGTGCTGGGTTTGCCTATATATTTGGGTTGGTGTTCAGTGTGCTGGAAACAACTCATACGCACCGCATGCAAGAATCCAGATTCCATCTGGTTACAGCAGGGTTTTGTAAAAAATATCTAAAGAGCTAGGCAAAGGATTAGAATAAAGAGGTGCTAATAGGGTGCAGTTGGGACAGGAAAGGAAGCTGTAAAGAATTTAATGGAAAAAGAGGGTCAAGGAACATAAAAAATAAAATAGGAAGAAAAAGAGGCATTTTTTTAAAAGGTGAAAGAGTAACAATAATAAAGAATGAAAGATTCTTTTATTTTTGCCAGTTTCAACAAAACCCTTAAGAAAATTCTCTTCTCTGACGTTTAATTTGAAAACATGTCAGTGTATCCAATCCTTTTTTCAATCCTGCTTTGTTTTTTTTCAGATGCTGGGTTGCAGTTGCAGAGTTCTAACCTTCTCCTTGGCCTCATGAAACTACTGTCCCCTGCCCCACATTATTTGGCTCTCTGAAGAGGTGGCTGAAGTTCAAAGGGATATATAATTTGCAAAGCACTTTGGGATCGTGCTGGAAGAAAGACACTGTTATTAATATCATACCTTTTTTTTTCTTGAGATCAATTTATATATGTAGTGTGGGTTATTATTTTTTTATTTTTATTATAATCCCAACAGCAATAGCCTCCTCCTCTTCCTCTGTTTATACAACGTGATCTCACTCCATCCCAAAGAGTTTGCAATCCAGATTATTCAGGGATGGAGAGGGGAAGCAAAGGGAGCATGTGGGATAGTGAATCAAAGTCACACAGCACATCCAGAAAGAGAAGTGGAGACTGAGTGTCCTATGACCCAGTCCTGTGCTGGCCACAAGACCCTTTCCTGTCTGTAAGGTGATTCTCTTAAATTTTGAGTAAAAATGTAAATGTAGTTCAAAATGCACAAAACAGAGCAGGCTTCCTACAGAAAGGACAGCATTGTTCCTTCTTCTGAACTCAGGTAAAGGGCTTAGGTCTGAGTGGAAATGGGAAAGGACCTCATTGTAACAAGATGCTACAATAATTTTACTTGAAACCCTAAAACAAATTCAGGGCTCATAAAAAAAAGCATTGACATGGTGAAAGAGAATGGTTTCTTTAAGATGTTCTTGGTCAGAGAATATGCTAAGCATGCATTTCTAATATCTGGGTGGGCAAACGCAAGTGGAAATTTAAATTCTACAGAGGCACAGAGAATGTGCTTCTGAAAACGTTTCCAGTTAAAAGCATGTTAAGTGTGAAAGTCTAGTGGAGGAGTGTGGGAGTGAGGCAGTGTGGTCTATCAGATCATCAGCAAGGATTTTGTGGCCTTTCTGGGTACTAAGCACATTTGGTGTTTGCTGTCATTGCTCTGAAAAAAAATGGACCAATGAGTGTGTCACTGTGCCAGTGCTAGTCGCTCCTGGGGAGAACTGAGCTAAACTGTGGCCATAAGTTGCCTGGTAACTCCATAGAGAAGAAGATGCCTTGGAATGACATTAAGGGCTAGACCTGAATCCCCAAAGGAACACAGTCTGGATAGAGGAACAGAGTATTCCTTTCTCAGAAGGTTTTGTGTGATTTCACCTAAACCACTGTCACTGACCGGTACAGGCAGCAATGTCACAGTGAGAGTGTGCAACAAAGAGGAGACTTCACCAAGGGCTCAGGGTCATGGAGATCCCGTTGAGAAACACTGTGACTTTCACAGCTCTCACAGACCTGATGGCCAAGACCTCCCTTTGTTGCTCAGCTAGTAGAGACAGAAGCTGCTCACTTCTTCCAAAGCTTTGTTAAGTTGCTTTTCTTCATCTCTATCACCTGCAACCCCTCCAGATACCTGCCTGGATTCACTCAAGTCTCCTCCCAATGGCTTCACAAAAGGTCTAGAAGAAATATTTCATGCCAGGGCAGAAATACAAGCAGATGCTTCTTGCTTCTGTCTTTCTGAGAGAATGGTAAGACAGAAATCCCAGCATCACTGAATTTAGGAAACTTCCTAGTGGAAATGACAGTTGTTTTCTTAAAGTCATTGGGAGTCTGACTCTCCTTACACACCTAGAAGCACATGGAATATCTCATTATACCTTTCAGTACCACTGAAAGCGGTACGGCCACAATATCGTACAGCAGCAATAAGAGGCAGTGCAGACAGAAAATGAAACCTGAAACAGCCTGGCCTTACTGATGGATGACCTGACACTGGATTTTCCTGCTTCAGGGCACTTTAATCAGAGCGCAGATCTAATGAAGGAAGTGTGCTGTTTCTCATTTTCCCCATTGTTTCTGCCAGCAGGATTAGCTTTGGAGGTATGTTTCCCTGGCTTGTCTGATTCTACAAGATGCAACCACCAGCAGGTTGGTTTGAATATGGTTTTTTTTAGATATTGTTAAGATTTATCCTAAATTGATTTTATGTTCTAGCTACTGTCCAAAGTGGCACACTAATCCACAATGACAAACATTACTGCAGAGCAAAAGTAAACTTTTTTGTTAGCAAACAAACTGAAGAAATTAGTTTGACTTCCTGTGTTTTGTCATTTTGGCCAGAAACACAGATATTTTTTTTTTATACAACACAGATCAAAATTAATTCAGCTAAATTGCAAATTAAACAGAGAACTTTTTATTACTTTTAGAACTTCTTAGTAATAAATCTTTAATTACTCCTACTGATAAAGAAGTACCCTTACTGATGAAAGCATCTAAAATGTGTTTCATCATAATTTCTTGACTTCAGCAAGATTCGGGTGTATCTTTAAAACTATGCAGATGATGCCAGACACCTTACAAACTTCACATGAAGAAGAGACCCTCCTCACCTAGAGACTCCCAGTCTGAGCTATGCTGATACAACTCTGGTATACAGCACAGCAGGTCAGCTATAGTAGTTTAAAGGCTGTGAGTTGTTTGTGGGGTTTTTTTTGTAGCACTGTTTGACAATTAATCAGACCCTACCCTGCGCTGGTCCAAAAAACCAAAGGTTAGATGTGCAGTCGCTGCACTCCCCTCTAACTTTATGCTGCAAGTTGTTCTGACACCCAGGAGGCAGCCAAGGGGAAAAGAAAACCATCTCCAAACAATGCAAGAAGGCAGCTTGCATGGAATCTGGCCTTACTGGCCACAAATTAAACAGCCTCTGAGGTAATGAAAATCTGACCTGCTCAACAAAAGGAAATGAATATTACAGCTGGTTACTATGGCTAACAATCTGTCCCAATACTTTTAGACATTTTCACCATGTTCACCAGATGGAGGCTTTGGAAATGGGTGAGGGAAGAGGATATTTGGTTTGATTATTTTTAACTCCTTACCGTGACTGGCAGGGGTGTGTGTTACATTTCCTGACCTGGGGCTCGGGGCGATTCGCTCGTTGGCAGTCGCTGTCATTCACCAGTGTCATGGTCTTATTAATAATTCGAGTACAGGACACAATGGTTTTCCGTTCACCTACAAGTCAAATAAAAAACAAATCTGAAAAAGGAAACCCGTGGCTAAGAATAAAACCATGTCAACTCGTTACCCAAAACTGAAAAGCTGGGAGCTCCCTACTATCTCTACAAGAGGTAACCTACACAGACCTGCAAGCAACCTTATTTCCTACTTCTGTCTTACCTTTGTACTGTTCTGGTTGGTTTTTGTTTGGTTTTGGTTTTGTTTTCAAAAAAGCTACAGATTTTTCTTCAATGATTGTGAAATTGACTCCTTCACAGGAACAACACCTTGGACTTTCTCTTTCTAGTGGTTAATGTGGAAATGGTCCTGAAAACAATCTGCTTTCATTTTTGGTTCCTCCTCCACATGTAGCTGTGCCCTGTAACCACCTAGGACAGATGCACCAGCTATGTAAGCTGAAGCCACACAACCACCCACCCTCCGGTGACTGCTAATGACAGGACAGCTGCCTCTCACTGCTCTCCAGCAAGAGTCACACTGAAAAGGAGCAACTGGGGTTCAAGAGTGATAAACTGGGCTTGCTCATATTTCACAAAGAGCTGAAATTAAGCCATCAAAATAAATTATCTCTCATATTCTGGTCCTCCAGATACACGACTTTAAAAACCCTGCCAGCAGGAGTCATCTCCAGAGTAGTCAGCACTTCTCACATAAACTGTGCATCTGGAGTTGCACTGAGATGCAGCAAGAGGCAGCAGTATGGTCCTCAGGGTTCAGCCTTCCACTGTGTGACATCAGGAAAGCTGTACCACAGGGCAGCATGAGAGCCACCAGGTGTGACAAGGAAAATGCCACCCCTACACCATGTGACTTTGCCTCACTGCTAATTATATGTATTTCTCAAATTCTCTTTGCAACCCCGAGTCTGCATCAAACTGAGTTTATTCATAATGTGCAGCAGATAACAAAAAGTAACTCAAATTCTGTTAATAAAATATTTGTAAAAGTTTGTATGGAAGGGCAAAGGCCCCTCTCAGTTTGGATAAGTGCCAAAAGCATCTGACAAGCAAAATATAAGAGACAGTTGCCATCCAAGCTACTGCTGGTGGGAGCCAAGTTAGCGTTGGTACTGATTTACTTCAAATATGTGGCAGGCTTGCAACACCAATCAAAAGAGCCACCAACAAATTCCCTACTCATTCACTTGAGGGTTTAATGGCTCTAAGAAATTACTGGTTTAATACAAAGCAAGTGTCTGTTTTAAAATTAGTTCCATTTACAGAAACTATTAATTCATTATTTCAGTCCACTGAGGGCAATGAGCCTGCAAATGTGAAGATGAACACTTTTTCCTTCTGTCATATAATATGATAAATAACTGGTCTGCTGGTGAAGAAAGACTGGCCAGAATGCATGGAAATGATCCATTTTCCTCCGGGCAAAACCTACTTCTTCCAGCACTGAAATTTCAATGGACAGTGGCTGACAACCCAGTCTCTGGTTTCACCGGCATCAATTCCCCTCAGGGTTTCAGCAAATCTGTCTCGGCCCATCCTAGGGATCATCTGAAAAGTGTGATCTGCAGCGTGCTCACGTACTCCCAGAAAGTCCACCCCACCCGAAGAGCAGCTGACGCAATCTCCAGGAGTTGTCACAGCAGCGCTGCCCCCGTTTCATCCCTGGGGAAGGCAGTGGCTTTCAGTGAACGTGCCTGAACACCTGGGAAAACTCTGCTCCAAGAATGTGACGGGAGGTTTGAGATATGGGGCTGCACACGGCGCCTTGAGCCATCCATGGAGCACTAATCCAGGTGCGGATCCAGCCGACAAAGCGGCGTCCCTGCCAAAACGCTGGGTGAAAATTAACTGCGGGGCTGCGGACGATAGCTGGGAGAGCTGGTGACAATAAACTCTCATTTGAGTTCATTATGGCAACGTCCATTCCCATGGCCAGTTTCCTTTGTGTTTTGGCAACGCCGTCTTTCTGCAGGCACCTCTCTCACGGCTGGTGTCTGCAAACACGGTACAGCAAGTCCCACCAAGCTTCCAAACGGCCTTACCTCCTCCGCACTGCACGCTGCACCCTTCCCATCCGCTGTGAGTCCAGATGTACAAGGAATCCTGTTGCTTTTCTGGCTCGCTTCTGTTTTCAGCAGTATAGTTTACAGGAATGGTGTATTCATAATGAATTCCATAATTCTGGTCATGAAATAACAGCACCTGGTTCAGCAGGAAAAGAAAAGCTGTTACAACACACTGTGTACTGGGAAAGCCAAGAGACTGCAGAGAGAGTAATGCTGGAAATGCTGTCTCGGGCCAATGTTTCTAAAATAAGTATTTTGTGAAAGGCAACCAAATCTGTATCTAGAAACCTGAAATTACAGTGGTATTGGTAAAATAGGGCATCTGCAGGAGCAATAAGTGCTTGTGATTTGTGAATATCTCAAACAGTCATGGAGATGTCTAAATCTGGAATTTGATGCATAACTTTGTTTAAGCTTCAAATGTGATCAGCAGGCACTGGATATCTAAAGAGAAATAGTAAGACAACTGCAAGACAGGAAGCATGAAATAAATCAGCAGTTTTCATAGAACAACTATTGTAATGAGAGTATTTTAATCAGAGTATGACATGTAGAGTTAAAAAATCACTCATCATACCCATCCAACCCTTCTTTTCTAGAAAGCAAGTTGTTTGCAAACCTCATGCAGAGACTCAGGCTTATGGTTGGGGACCTTTGCAGAGAATGAGGAATTTCTGGGTTAGCATTGTGCTGTCTATTGATCATGGCTCTGGGCAGCCTGCTTGAGCAGGGGGTTTAGATGAGACAACCTCCAGAGGTCCCTTTCAACGTTGACCATTGATTCTGTGAGCTGCAGCTCACAGAAGGTAGAAACTGTTATTAACACATCTGAAAGAACAAGGTGATCCTTCTCAGAGCAAAGCAACTAATGCAAAAAAGAGTCATATGCCTCCTGGGAAGTGCAGCACTCAAAGTGAGCACAACTATTCCTGCTGATGAGCTGTAGGAGCAGGATTTTATTGTTTCATATACCTGAGGATGACAAGGAAGAGCTGTATCATACAGCTGCTAGTAACATACATATTTTCATACCCTGCATGTTGCTAGAGGAAGGTGTAATGTGCTTCCAGCAGTAGGCTGATTATTTCCTATGGAGTCACACATAATGTCTCTAGTGTGATTACTCAAAAATTCCCTGACTATTAACAAAGACAAAGAAATAGAGAAAAATGCTTATTTTTTTTCACCACAAAGAGATGACAGTTCTGGTCCTGTTTTGATTTACTTCTTGGGCTTCATTTGGCTCTCACTTTCACTGGCTTGAGTCAGAAGTGACTAGAAGACACCCAGTGGAGTATAAAGTCCATAGAATCTGAGTTACCACACTATTAACAAATGCCATAGAAGTACTACTGTAATATGGATGGTGTGGCTTTAGACAGATGAACTGTGCTGGCTCCTGTCACCTACTGACATAGGAGCAGCACCTTATCAAATAAGATATTTTAAGTAGGGCTATCATAAGTGAAGCAAGCAGCTGTCCAATTAAAAAAAGCCAATTTGCAAATGCTGTTTTCTCCCAACAATAATTGCTTCCCACTCAGATTTGCAGAAATCACTCTTACTTAAGCAATAATCTCACTAAAGCTATCATAAGCTCATTTAATTAAAAACAAAAACCAAACCAAACCAAACCCATATCATATGTGCTGAAAGAACAGGTCCGGCTTGCAGCCCCTGACATCCTGGAGGGCTGTGCAGTGAACACTGTGGGGCTACACAAACTTAGCACCCATGAATTGCTCTGCACAGGGCATAACCTTGGGCAAAAAGCATCTTCCAGAGGATGTGGGGAACAAAGATATGATTTTGCTTCAGCTACAGAGGGAGCCTTACTGCCAGAATTGAATATCAATGTTGACACTAGCCAGCCATCATTAGATCTTCAAAGAGGACTGGTTTTTTTAAGCACAATTTGAAATACCAGGCAGTCAGAGGCAGAGAACTCAAGTCCTTCTCTGACTTTAAGTGCATGAGATAGGAACAGCTTGTTCTACAGAACTGATCAGTCAGTCTTGTCTAAAGCATCTTTACGATCTGGGAGTGTTTGGTTGTCCTCTTTTGCCCAGAGGAGGTCTAGCACAGGCCTAGTTACACAAACATGAATTTCTCCAAGAAATATACTTAGAGCAATGCACTTGGAGAAATGCCTCAAGTATTAAAAGCCAGCTCCTAAAAAGCAATCCTTATTATCTCAATATGGGTGCAAGACTAGTGAATCTGAAGGCCCATATGAAACCAATTTCATGCAATTTCGTAGCCATTTATAATTGGGGTGTGTGTGTATGTGTGTATAATTGGTTTCAAATGCAGGTCACAATGGACTGACTGAAGCTTCTGGCTCTTTGTCAGTCTAGTGTATTCCACCACTATTTGAACAACAGTTTTCTATTTAGAGGTAACTGGTAACCATCCTGCCTTTCTCGCATTGAAAGACTGAAACCCATTATTGTGTATCAAGGAGAAGATTAATATCTGATTTGAAGAAAAGACTTCACGTGTGCTTTGTTTACAACTGGCAGTGATTTTAAGCCACATGTTTTTTTTATGGTCTGGCAACTTTTACTTTCCTCCTTTTTAATCATTTTGGAGTGGGGGGAAGGAGAAGAAGAAAAGTTTCCTCTGCTTATATCTGCTGAAAATGCCAGTCTGCACTTAGAAAGGATATTCATGGAGAACCTCATAGTCACTGGTTTCCTACATTAGTAACTAAGTAGTCCTTAATAAAGGGGAAATGAGTATTTCTTTAAAAACAAAGCTCTACTGATGCTCAAGTTTGCAAAATGCTGCTACAAGTTATTACTGCCGTACACCTCAACCAAGTAATGCCCTGGATGGTTCCAAGAGCTGGCAAAGGAACCCTGCACAGCATCTTCACAAACGGTACCTGTGCAATTCCTTTTTCTTACATGAGGTTAGGAAGACCTTGGCAGTACAAGATACTTTGTCAGAGTCCTGGTCTCAGGAGGGAAGGCTTGTGTTAAGGCCAAAGTCAAACAGAAGCTGATTTTTCTGATGATGAAGAAGGCTCCTGTATATACCTCCCTTGTATGGGGCAGACCTTGAATGACATTCCTGAGTCAGGAAGGTGCTGGTGTGCCCAAACTTGCACCACTGACTATTTCAGTAGTAACTTCTTTGAATCCAGATTGACACTGGTCTGGGTGTGAACCTGGTAAACTCACTCACTTGTCTGAGAAAGCACAGACAAAACACCTCATAGTCCTATGCAGCAAATTTTAACACAGAGCAGGTACTGACAAAGTGGAGTATCATTATTTTTTGTGCGCGTTTGAAGTTCAAGCAACTTTTGAGCTTTTCAAATTGGGCATGAAATGTTGCATACCAGCAAGCCAAAAAAATTCAGGTGAGGAAAGGGAGAGACTTCTGATTTTTAGCAGTGCTTACAGATAGGCTTCCATGAACAAACGTGGCAAAAAGTCACAAGGAAAAGAAACAGCAAATAGAAACATGTAATCAGATAAAAAAGTTATAGGAAACAAGACATACATTAAAATACTCTATGTTTCTATGCAAACCTTGCTATAGAAACTGAAAAGCTTTCTGCAGACTTTCAACTAGTAACACATATATGAGACAGGCATTACTGTAGCTACCTGACAGATAGAAATGTTAAGGTTGACAACCAACATCAAGGAACTGGCCCATGAGCCATCCCATCACCCATTAGTGACAGGACTGGGACTACAAACCCATTCTTCTCACCCCTGTGGACTTCTCATTCTTATTCTCACACAGCAGCCACATGACTGTCTTATAAAGTGTCATGTCTGGTTAACAGAGGACTATGCTGAACATCAGGAAAACTTTCAAGAATGACTTAAAATACATAAAATTAAAAAAAAAATCAATATAAAGAAAACAAGGAACATTTCTGTGTGTAAGTCACTTACAGAGGATCAAATTCATAAATATCATCTGTACGTGCCAAATCTGCACCTCCTCTTTTAGAGGAGCAGTGTATTTAAATACAGAATACATTCTGGTGTAAACTGAGAAGATATTTCAGCAAACATTCTCTCACGTGCCTGAGTGGGTATGTCCATGAAATAAAAAAGGTCCCTGGAACCTACATCCTCTAGAATGGACCTGTCACATTGTCTGTGACACATTATAGGAGTATCCTATACTGGACATGAGCTTACTAGAACACTGTATGTTCTCCCAGAATAGAGCATCATTTATTTTTAAGCAGGGAGCTGGGTTTCTCCAGCCCTCTCAACGCTGCAGAAGAATGCAGAGAGGCACTACAGCATACCTTTAAAAAACTCTGGTGAAGAAACAATCAATCAAATTTAACTTTCAGCTAGGATAGAGACCCTTTATGTTGCATCACTTAAGAAACACAAACAAAGGATATAAAGTTACCATTAAGTGCAGTGGTATTTTAGTTGGTCCTTTGGCAGAGATTTTCTCCCACAGACCCCTTCGCACGTACCGGACAGTAGTGCCTGCGATCTGAAACTCACCAGGAAGCTCAATTTTCCAGTCGCTGTTAATGGATCTCTTACTGGAATCTTTTAAAGCTGGAATGAATCAAACACCATGGAATGAAATGTAATCAAATTTGTAGACTATTGAGCTTCTGTCTCAGCCCACCTGATGGACAAGATGCAGTAAGCTTGAGTTTAAAATAAAAACCCCCTATACTTTTAGCTGACTCATCACGTTTCTAACTAGGACATATTCAATATTTCAGTTGATGGAGGCATTCCTAATTACATTACCATTGCTATTAAGTATCAATAATGTCATATAAAATAGTCTTGCTAAGGTTTTACTACCTCAAATGATTATGTTCTGCTTTCTGAATAAGCAACATTCTCCAGTTTCAAAACTTTGAAGCATTCTCTCATTCCAGAACCAGAAATTTAAAGGGAAGAAAAGAAGTGTGCAGAAGGAATTACAAAGGAAATAAAAGGAAGAAAAGATAACAATCCACTGTCCTTGAAAAAAAAACCCTACTAGTTTAGGACTAAATGGTAGAACTTTTGCAAAGTTTGACCTATGTCAGGAGCATGTCCACAACCCGCACATGCTCATGACATGTTGTTGAATTCAGTTACATACACACCTCTGCTTTTGCAAAGGAAAGTTTGCACAACTGAAATGCTTTTCTTAGATAAAGATCTTATGGCCCAGATCAGCTTGAATTCTCTCAAACACCTCGTGTGGATCCAGGACCATCCAGGGTCCCTTCTCAATAAGCAGTATGCAGGCAGGCAGCCCCCCTTCCCTGGGGGCTGACAGCCCATACACAGGATGGCTCCGTGACCACTGGCTTCAGTGCTCAGGAATATTTCAGGGCACATTCAATTTACTGACTGAGCATCACGTGCAGTGTCTAACCCGTGGGGAAGTCTGGAGCAGGCCGAGATCACAATGTCCTCTGCATCTGTGTGTGCCTTTCTGAGGATCTGCACCCTAGGGATTTACTGGAGAAAGGTGGAATATCTGTCCCACTGCACACAATCTTTCTGACAACAATCACGTTCCCATTAGAGGATCCAAAACCAGGGTGAAGGAGAACAGCAGGTATGGTTTCCTCAGGAGGAGTGGGATGCACGTGGGGGAATGTTTTTTCTGAGTAAAGTTCTCCTTGGCAAACAGACCAGGGGTATGACGATGTCCTGGTATTTATGTGCTACAGCAACATAACTCTGTCTGCAGCTTACTTCTCTTCCTGCTTTGTTCCTTGATCTACAAAGTACCTTCTGCAAACTTCAGACAAAATTCTGAAGTAGTATTGCTTTCCTCTGCCAAAGCCTAGAAGCTTCCAGGCAGATCAAAGCAGCCATCACTCTGGCCTTGAGGAGCTGTGAACACGACTAATCAAGCTGTGGACAAGATACTTTTATCTTCATGCAGTATGGCTGACTAGTAAAGATACCACAGCACATGCTCGAAAGAGTGTGTAAGAGTTTGAATGACTAAAACTATGCTTTGGTTCCAGCTCATCATCAAAGGAAGATAACTTGCTGATGAAAATCAAAATGTTTCATCTTTGTAGACCTCTTTTCTGGGAAAGGTTTGGTTTTGAGTGCTGCAGCCAGGTGAAAAAGTCCAAACGGTTAAGCAGTTGTCCAGCACTCCTCACTGATTTAAGCTAGCACCCATAGGGTTTATTCTGCCTTGGACAGCTGGCTGCAGCTCTCAAGGGACCCTATGCCTCAAATAGGGTGGTGAAGCACAGCCTTTTCTCTTCTCCCCACTGTGAGTGTGTTTAGGCAATAGCAAGAATCCACCATGACATCCCTATGCTTTTTCTGGCTCAAAGTTGTACAGTACAAGAGCAAAAGAAAAAGGAACACCAGCAACAACCTGTAACTTTTTTTATCTTCTTGGCTGCAAGACAGGAACTGACCAATCTGTTTCTAAACCTGGCATCTATTCAGATCTTTATTTCCACCTTGGGTCCTTCCAGCTTGCTTCCAGCCTGTGGACACAAACTGCTGAGGCATTTCCTGCCCAAGGTGGTTTTTAAGCATTTCAGCCAGCCAAGGAAGCCAGCATGGGTTGCCCGTAGGTGGAGGGAAATTCTTCAGGCACTGCTCCCAGCACATGGAATAATGATTCCAAATTATGCTGGGCTCATTTCCGAAGTGCTGTACCTGGTTCTGGGTGGAAACAGAACCTGATTGGACGTAACTTTCTCAGTGCAACTGAAATAGAAAATCCTTCCATACTCAAACCTGGATTCACAACGCATCACGAAGCCTATCAGAGTGATTGGATTTTGTTTTCTCGGTCACCTTTTTGTCCTATTGGAAGATTCCCACTGCTGCTCTTCAGCTTAGGTTAGTAAGACATTGAGTATCTTTTCTTTGCGTCCAGTGTTCCTTGAAAGAGAAAACCCTGGAAAGCTTAGAGAGGTTCTCCTGGCTCCTGACCATGAACCAAATTGCTAAAAGCATTTAGAAGCCTTAAAATAGCCAGATTTTTATCTATCTTTATGTGAGGCACACAGGGCCAAGTCCTGCTCTCAGATATACACAATGCTAATCTTCACCAGCCAGTGGGGAAATATCTGCTTTAGTCAAGGTTATGTGGTCACACTGAAGGGCAGTCACTGGCTCCACGTAAGACTCTCAGTGCTGCAGCTCTCTGCCAAAGCCCAAGCCCCGGACAAATACCCTGTGCAAATCCCACCAAGACAAACAAAAAGCCTGTCTTCCAGAAGGCAGAGTATTTGCAAAACCCAAGAAAACACTGGCTCTCATTGTTCCACCAGTCCTTCACTATGTCAAACATCTTACATGTAGGCGTAATCCTCTCCCAGCAAGCTGGCTGCAGCATTAGTGGAAATACCAGCAGTATTGATGCGTGCTGCCTAGCAAGAAGTGGCACAAATGCCAATCCTTTTGACCTAAGGGCAGCTGAATGACATGATCTGCCCTCCTTTTTCCCCCTGAATCTGGAATGGAAGAGAACAGAAGCATCTTTCCCAGTGATACTGTCAACACTGGTACCATCTCAAGACAGAAAACCAATGGCACTAGACCTGAAATCCTTAGACACCATCACTGTGCATATGTTTTCAGTGGCATCTTCTATCCCAGTACTGGATATTAACTTCTCCTTTTGGCTACAGAGGTGGAGGATTATAAGCAAAATACATGGAAATCAGAAACCAAGGGTCCTAGTCTGAGCTTTGCTACTGCCTCCCCTGCATAGCAATTTGCAACACCTCAGTTTCCCTTCTGCAAATCAGAGAGCAAGAAGTTTTGTAATCCTCTCAGAGTTCCTGCCACAAGCTTGATACAGCTCTGGAAGCAATTCCATCTTTCACAGTGCTTTTCTGTCCTAAAACCTTGGCAGTGTCTCCACTCTGAGAAACTCACTTTGAGAGAACCAGAACATGCACAGCATCTAATACCTCCCAGGCTAAGGGACAGCTGGAATATGCATCTGTTCCAGCGCTGCAATAAGAGTATCAGCATGTGGAAGGGCTAAACCACAGCTTGATATGGAAGGACAAAAATCATGTGTTAATGAGATCATCAATAGCAAGAAGAGCACAGACTGGACAATACATGGACCTATAAGCTGCAAAAGTTCACCAAATGTAGGAGGAAGTTTGGGACTTGATCTTATCCTTCTGTTTTTCCGCACAGCATAAAGAACTTAATAACTTGAGACAGAAGAATTCCCTCATTTTAATCATAGCCATGCAGTTCTGAGTGTGCAATGGATGCTTCAATGTGCTGGGTGTTCTTTTGGGCCTCAGACAATTTTCCTTCAACTGCCGGTTCTGCCACAGGCTTCCTGTGTGAATTCAGGGCAACGGGGCAGAAGAGACAGAAGGCCAGCCTGACGGGTGGTTTTACAAAAACCCTTCCAATCTTTAATCTAAGCAATAAGTAACTGGGCAACAGATTTGTTGACAGACTCTGCTCTACAACAACCTCACATACAAATTGGACCCATCACTCACATCTAAAACTTCGTTTCAACAGGGAAAAGAGGAGAGGAAGCCCATTCTCCTCAAAAGGAACACAGAAGTAGAAATCAGAAGATTATACAAATTGTTTGGCCTTTGAAAATATAAGCAAGTGGACTAGCTGCAGCTAGCCCATCTCAGAGTACAGGATCAGGTCTTGGGTACAGCATCAAGTGAAAACCTGCTGCTGCAAGAAATGGCACAGGCAACCTTGTGATCGGGGTATTGAGGGATACCAGCTGTCCTGTCCTGCCTCTGCTTCAGTCTGAGTTGGGCACCTTCCTATCTGTGCCTCTATAACCCTATCTTTCCTATCTGTACCTCTGTCATTCTTTTCCCTGAATGCACTGTTCTCTTTCCCTCTCCCTCCCGAAGTGTTGTGTGCTCCTGGCAGCTATGTTCAAGCCAGTGCCAAATTCTCCTCAGGAACTCTTCTGTATATATAAAAGTATTCTCTGGTCCTTTCAGGTTGCACAGGGCCTGTAAGTGTCATATACTATCACATCAAGCAAACACCACGAAACCAAGCCATGAAAGCAGAGAGACATTGCAACAAGAATGGAATCAACAGCAGCTTCCTGGCAACAACAAACCAATCATCTTACAGGTCATTTAGAGAAGGGTCATTTTAACAGAACACAGAGCTGACTTTTGGAATCAAAACAATTTTTTTTTTTCATTTGTATTTTTACCCAGAAAGCTGTGAGCAGGTTTATCCTCAACCACTCTGATCCGCCGGGCACCTGCAGGGATCACAGCTGCTTCGATGTAACCTATGGCAACGGAAGAGGAGATGGATGAGAGCACGCCACAGACAGCCAGAGGCATCAATCATTCAGTATCTCACCATGAAAGAATCAACTCCTGACCAGGTTGGGGAATGGGTGGGAAACACTTCAAATGAGATCTCTGCTTTTGCGGCCAAGTTTCACTGCTGTGACATGCATGGTTATAACTAATGTTCCACCCTGAGAAGAGGGAGAGAAACGCACGTGCGCTGCTAAATTGTGACTTCAGGCTTGTGCTTGGCCCTAATTAGATTTGCTTCCTTCAGATCACCCTGGCTCTCCTGCGGTACCTAAGGGGATGTGTGAGGACTGCTCCCGAGCTGATGCAGAGTCACTATCAGGAGCAACACTGCATGCCACAGAACAGACCATCTGTGATTTGAAATGAAGACTCCAATAGATGCTCCTGCTTTCCCCTCTGAAAAAACACCCCACTTGAGGTTGTGAGCAGTATCAGAAAGGACTCGCTTCCACAAAATATTTTGATGGTTCTAAAACTAAACAACAGGAATGAGTGGGACAATTGTGTAGGGGAAATGTTTACACTTACACTCCAGGTCTAGACAGAAATTCTGGAGGATATAATGGTACTGTGTCCTTGCATCAGGCTGCTAAACAGTCCACAGCTCAGAATTAATGCAACCAGTTTCTCAAGCACTGACCACCAGTCACCTCTAAACAATGCCAGCAGATGCACATGTCAAATTAGACCATCTGAGCATCTGATATCGTAGGGAAGTTTTTACAGTGCTCTATCATATTTTTATCTGAATCTCTCTTATCTGTTTTTCATGCTTCCTTCAACAACCAGCAATATGACACAATTATACCACTTTTGACTAACAGAATAACAGTAAGAATAATTAGGAGCTACAAGGGAATGTAGCCTATTTACCCCCACCACAGAGCCATGTGGAGTTACAGACTTGTTCCATGGGGTAGAAATGGTACCTTTTAAGCCATAAAGCTGAGGAACATTAAGGATCTAGGAGCCAGGCAGAGTTTTTCCCACTGGTTTCATTGAACTGAATCAGGCCCCTTTAAATGACACTAATCTCATCCCAACCATGACTTGATTCCTTCTAATTGGCCACCCAGTTTACATTGCAGTGTATAACATCTCTTTTGGGTTATTGGTCTCCCCTTTCCTTTAGATGTTAAGTAGCTTATCCTGTATATTCCCTCTTCCCCCTTTTTGCTTTAAAGGGTTGTGTGAAACCATTTGGTGTCAGCCCTGCCTTCATGGAAATTGCGGCCAGTCTGGGGCAGTGGGCTGGAGAAGCGCTGCCACAAGGGTCAGTGACTCTGGCTGCCCAGAGAAGTTGTGGAGTCTCCTTCTCCAGAAAGATTCCAAACACACCTGGATGTGATCCTGGGCAACCTGCTCTAGTGAACCTGCTTTGGCAGGGGTGTTGGACTAGACAATCTCCAGAGGTCCCTTCTAACCCTTACCATGCTGGGATTCTGTGACTCCTCTAGCAGTGTTTGGGGAGCTATTTTAGGGACCGGGGCAGCTGAATGGCCATGTTTCTGCTATGCTGACACAGGGGGCCTCAAAGGAGGATGCTGACAGCCTCATGCATCTCAGGAATAAAGTGATTCTCTCACCACTACAACTTGCACTGAGACAGATGAGGATTTGGGGTCTCATTTCTTCCTGTCTGAACCAGCAGTGCCCAGCCATTTTGCTATGTTATGAATAAAGTTTGAGCTCTTAGTTTTCCTGAGGTGCATCGGGTGGCTAGCTGGTCTGGGCCAGACACACCTCCTCTTTCCCTGATCACTGTACATGAAGGACACCTTCCCTTTGACCCTTCAGCTCAGTTCCTTTTGCACTTGTTACCCCTTACTTAGCTCTCCCTTACTGAGGATATCTCAGAAACAGTCAGTCATCCCTTGCAGGGAGAACAAAAAGAGGGACAGCAGAGCTGCAAACCATGGCTGTGCACAGAAGCCAGAGCAGTGGCTCCCCCATCTGCTATTCCAGGGTGGGATTCACTGGGAAAAATCATTAGTTCTAGGGTAAATTTCATTTTTTTTAAAGGCAATACTGAAATCTGTTATGAAATCAAAGCAAACAGGTATTGGATTTTATTCTAGACATTGCCAGGAGTTGTTTTTTCATCGGCTGAGATACCAAATTAGTCAAAGCAGAGTGTTTCAGAAATCAAACATCCTCACTGCACCCCATGCATCTGCGTACGTACCCGACCGACGATCACCACCAGACGTGAGCACACAGCAAAGGTGTGATTAATGACAGTCCATCACGGGAAATGGGCCCTATGACACACCTGAACACCCCTGTTAGGAAGCCAGTTTGGAACATGCCCAAGTTTCAGGTAATTTAATGTACCTACTGGGGGACTATTTACTTATTTTTCAAATCACATGCCAGATGCCAGTGCCCATAGCTAAATCAGGCAGAGGCTGGATACAGTGCATTTAGTGGCAAGCCAGTCACTAATTTCAGTGAACACTGGATCTGTTCCCTGCTTTAGAGGTGAGTGAGCTGTGCTTGAGGTTCAGCTAGTGCCATAAATACGCTCTCATTTCATCACTGGGCCATGAGAGAAACACCATGCGGAAAAGTTGACTTTTATGTTACTTTTTACAATAGTAAATAGTGGAGTGTAAGCTATTAATAGCATATTAGTTCTGGAGACTGTTTAGTTTGGTCTTACACCAGATTTTTCTCCTCATCTAATTTCTAATCCTGATTGATGGCCTTGGGGGGTTGCATTCACAGCTCCTGAATAAGAAGAAACGTACTGTGCTAACTCACTGAGATCACGTGGCACAAACCTGACTGCTGACCTTTACTCTGCTGCTTGTGAACTGTGAACCACTTTGCAGTTGTATAGATCTGACATGTCCTTTCAGAGATGAAGCAGAATTCTTGGGCATGTCCCACTGGGAGCGTCTTGACACTCTCATTCATTACTTCCAGCAATATTGTGTGAGTTAGTGGGCAAATCCTATTGCAGACATACTACACAACATCCATGCAAATTTGCTACAGGTAGAAACTCAGATCTCTACCACCACTCCAATCCAGTCTGTAGAGCTAATGTGAAGCTTCTGGTCACAGATTATTCCTGATATTTGAGATAACCTCACCAGAAAACACGTCCATTGTTTTCCAGGCACATTTTATTAAGCAAACTGTAACTGCAGATGGCCAGAAAGGTTATCAAGTGCCAGCTAGAAAGACCAAAAAAAGTCTCAGAGTTGGCCCTGAGCCAAGGGCTCTCAAAGATATGTTAGGTCTTAGGATAACTGTCTGCAGTGAGGGGGTTTGCAAGGTTGGGCTTAAAGTTCTGCTCTAAATGAGGAACTGGTTAAAGACTGATGAGATTTGGCAACTATCAGGCAGTATTTCTAGTAATTTCACCCATAAATCAGCCTGTTAAGATGAAGCTTTGAAAGTACAACAGGAGAACTTCATTATTTGATAATTTATAGTGCTGTATGGAGTATACTCCACCTTGGGAACAGTTACTTTGGCACGCAGCAATCTTTCTGGACAATCTGCATTACATCAGTGTCTCAGGAATGCAAGACTGCGATTGAAGCAAATCCTAGATACAAATTATATGGTGTAACTCGCATTAGGAGAGACACCAGAACAAAGAGGTGGCTTTGTCATCAAGGAGATTAATATGTGAACAGTGGCTACTGTATCTTCATTTAAATGCCTGAGAGATTTGCAGGAGGAAAGCAGCTCACACAGGAAAATCCATTGTTAGCCATTGTTATTATTCTCAGAAAGAACAGAAAGTTTGAGTGTGAACTTCAGAATGTCACTGATCTACTGCAAAACCATTCTCCTGGTTCACATTGCAGTGAAAGATGGACTCCAAGGTAAAGGAAAAATTATCCCATGGCTGCAAGTACTGATCCCTGGGCACTGTACATTTACATCTTATCCCTGCGCATACGTGAAAATTAGGTGTGACAAAGTCAGCAGCGCTCATTCCATTATCAAACTTCCCAAAAAGTGCTTTGAACAAAGTTCTCAGGGTAGAAGTCTAAGAAATCAGACTGTCCTGCCCTGCCTGGTCATGGCCAGCACAGCTTCCATAACATTTTAGGGATAAATACCAGCAAAGCATCTCAGTTTCCATGAGCCTTCCCACCTTGCACCTTTTGCCGAGTGCGAGTCATTCCGGTGGAGTGGAAATATGCCCAGTGATACCGTGTGTCTGTTTTCTGAATAGATGTGATGATTCTCACTTGCTATTAGACCGAGAGCAATTTCTCCATCGGCACCTGTCCCCTTCCAGCCATGGGATAGCTCATTTGGAAGAAAATCATTTCACTGGAGAGCCATGGATAGATTTCAAAGCCTCTTACTATTGCTGCGAATTTGTTGCTGGGATTTCTAACTTGCACGTTCTGTTTAAACCCTTGTAAGACATCCCAGAGTTAGCCCTAAGGCTCTATTTTCTCATCATTTAGATGTACACCCTATTGACAAACAAAGAGTTTCTTGTATTGGCTAAAGATACTACAGTCTTACACTACAGTCCAAATATCCTTTCTATCATTTAAATATGTGCTGGACAAGTAGCATGGACAATAAAAAGCCTGCTTTTTCACCATCTTAAAAAGAAAAATTGCTAGCAAAGATAGACTCTTCATTTCCCAGAACGATGTTACAACTGGCATATCTCACCTTATTATGTTCTGCCATAAAACAAAAACCAAACAAATAAACAAACAAAAAACCCAACCCAAAACAAAACAAACAAAAACAACAAACAAACAAACATACAAAACAAAAAACAAACAAACGTGTACCAAATACGTGTAGTACTTTTGATCTTAAGCAAAGGGCAGCAGTGAAAATCTTGATGTGGCTGAGAAAAATCAAGAGAGACAGATGGAGGTCACTCAATGCAGGTCTCTGAGCATTGCAGGCACTGCCTTGGTGTCTGGACAGAAGTCAGTGATACCCAATAGATAGAAGCCAAAGAGCAGTCCTTTATTTTCAGGTCTCCTGTACAGTGGCAAGGAGACAGAAATGGACTTCAGAACAAGTCTGAGTTGGTTTTTGAAAAATAATTTTGTAGAAATAGGTACAGGGCATGCTGCCAGTCAAAAGTAAACCCCAGTCTAAACAGTGCATTCAGATGGCCTACTGAAGACAGCCAGCTGCACACAAGTGTATGGGATGTTTAGCATCATAAATAAAGGCTCTTGACCTCATCCCCAAAGGAGAAATGGAATCAATTTCCAGCTGGATCACAGGTGGCAAGACCTGAACTTCTGGGCCTCCTAAGAGGCACTTTGAATGTTCTACCATCATGCTCCACCAGGCTGGCAGAACTTTATCTGTGACATTAACATTGGAAAAAAAAAAAAAAAAGAAAAGAAAAAGGACCAGTTCTTTTTCCTTGATTAATGAAAATTTGGCTTTCTAAAAGGAAAGGATTTGTACTTAGTATGTTTGACAAATAGTAAATAGTAAAAGGTCTTGAAGTTTATCCATGGCTTTTGATACCAATCTCCCCATCTAATTCAACCAAAAGAAGACAAAGAACCAACACCAAAGGATGTCACCAACACCCACTGACACTGCAAACAGCATTCAAGTATCTTACACGAGAAACACTTGGGAACAGCCTTTGCCTTTGCCATCACACATGTGGAAACCTTCTTACAATGACTATTGGTTACTGAGAAACAGAAAGGAGTTGGCATGGATTTAGTTCAGTTATCAGGGCTTGACAACATAATTTGCAATCACAGGACACATAGGGACTAATCCTGCAGTCGAGTCCCACGTGCAGAGCAGCTGAGGATCTGGCCCAGAGGTTGCAGCTGCGATTCCCCAAACATATAGTACTCCAAAACAATCAATGTCTTGATGTTTGAAGTCTATTCTCTTCTGAAATAATAAATCAGCGTACTTGACTCGGTGTGTCAGCTTCACTTGGATCACAGCAAGCTCATGGGGATTTGCCACTGATCTGTGCAATCAGTTACACATCCAAACCCTGAATATGTTACTGTAGTTATATTGGGTATTCTCCTTTGCCCCAGCTTCTGTCAGAATTTGGTAAATATTTGCTTAAATATTAAAGAAAAAAGGCCTTTTTTTTTTTTCTTGAGTAATGTCACGTTCACTTGTGATAGATACCTCAGACCCAAACCCTGGAGCCTTCCCTACTTCATGAGATTCATTAAATTAACCCAAGGACCTGATTCTGCAAAACAGCAGTATATGAATAGAAATTGATGGGACTAACTCACAATGCAGATAAAATGTTTGCAGAATCAGGGCAGGGTGAAACAAAAAAGTCTTTTCAGTGTCTAACATAAAAGAAATCCAAAAGCAGGAAATGATGAACACCAAACAATTAAAAGACTGTAAATATTCTTCCCATTTTTGTAGGCTAGAATCCACATTAAAGGAATGTAATTTAATAAAAATAAAAAGCAAAGATGATTTTCAACCTAGAAGAAGATTATATTGTGGGTGTCACTTTTTAAAGCTCATCCCACATAAAATTTAATTCCCTTTAAAATTAATATATCAAAACATCTAATAAACGTTTATGAGATTATAACTGAAAACCCAATGATCTCATAGATTATGTGATACAAGTAAAGGTGGAAACACTGCGTTGACAAAGGAACTCTTCGACAGGTTTGCACTTCTGAGATGATCCGCAAAGAATTGGGATCAATAAATCCTCGACCGCTGCCCATGATTTAGTCAGCCATCTCCTCTTACAGGGTGCTGGGTGTGAAAGCCTCCTGTAGTGTCCTGGCAGCCAGACAGACAGTTAAGGCTGACACTCTTCTGTTCCTACAGCCTTGTAAAGTTACCACCCTCCAGCAGTCTGCCTAGTTGGAAACGGGTGCAACTTTCTGGCAGTGACTCAGAAATTTCTTATCTGCACAAGATGTTTCATAGTCTCATTGGGAAAGATAAAAGATAGTGACTCTTGAGGAGCAATTAAGAATTTCATGTCCAGCTATAAAATCTGCTACAGAAATGGAGAATAGTTTTGGTTTGGTTTTTTTTCCCATGAAATGAGAAATTTTTCCCACCAAGTGCATCAAATGCAAATGCTTTGACATAAGTAGGTGAAAAATAACTGGGACAAGAGAGTCAAAGGCAACAGTGCAGGAAATATATTCAACAGGTTGCCCTAGCAATGCAGCAGCACAAACGTGCTCTGGAAAGATGTGGTGCAGGTGGGAAATCCTACCTGCATCTCAGAGGAACTGACAGATCAAAGCTGGCCCACAGGTAAGGAGGAGGAGGGTGCAGAAGAAGAGATCAATGAACAAAATCAGAGCCTCAAACTTCAGTTCTGCGACCTTGATTAAAGGAAGTTGTTAAGCACTCAAAGCTGCTTTAGTAACTAAACAGAATTCAAGTGTGTGCTTAAAGGGAGTCTTTATGTGCTTTGCTGAACTCGGTCCCAGAGTAGCACGTGTTGAATGCATTTCTCCATACAGAAACAGTAATTCTGTATTCACTGAATGCAAAACAATTTTTTTCTGGACAATTCCTTTCTCTTGGAGCAGCTTGCAAGTCCTGAATCTGGCTTTCCCTCACTTTGCCTGATTAGGATGTGTGATAACAGGTTTCTCGGAAGCGCAGTTACAGAAACTCTGGAACACAGACTAATTCAAACACCAAGCTGTACATACATTAACGTTTAACACGAGAGGGAAAAGTCTTAACTCTGCCTGGAAACTCCTGTATTCTATACCAGATACTATTGCTGGCAGGCAATCAGTAAAAAATATTCAGAGGGGAGGGCTCTGTCATTTAGCTGAGGTATCCTGATTGTAACATGAATCATCTGCAACATGCAACATGCATCGTTCTGAGCTCTCAAAGAGCTCAAAGATGGTGCTGAAATCAGACTTCCCTTCCTCTGGAAAAGATACTGGGATTTTTGTCTCTTATGTAAAATCAACAGCACCAGCAGCATTCAAAATGAAAAACACAACTTCATTCTGAAATTCAGACAGAGGCAATGGCTGGTATCTGGGCAACTGAGTAGGAAGCAGACAGAATATCACATTTGAACCGAGTTGGATTTTGTTTTCTGTTTCTTCTGTGTTTCCTAGACCAGATGAGTCCAGTGCTATCCAAGAAGAGCTATTAATCCCACTCTTTAACTCCTCAAGCAGTTAAGAGAACCTCCACTCCACTAAAATGCTGCTGAGGTTACTCACCCATCCCCTTGGTGTGGTTGAAGTCGCCTTTCACCACTTTACAGGTTTTCCCATCACCACTGCAGATTCCACAGCGATCCTCTTTGGCAGCTGAGCCAATGATTCCATCGCAGCCAATTTTCTAATGACAACAACCAGAGGTCCCCATTATTTTGTTTGCAAGGTTAAAGTATCTCTAAACAGTGAGGTCAAGATAACGAAAGACATCTGACTGAAAACTTGGAATGGGAAGAGAACCCTGTGAATCAGGGGAGCACTCATTTAGAATGGTGTTGAGTTTTTTTATTCAGCAACCCCCTTCTCTATCACTAAGAGAGAGAACTTTGATTCAGAAGATTTAACTGAAGAGAGTTTCACAAACACTAGTTATTCCCGAAATCATCAGAGATTTCATACTAATCCACTTTAACTTCCTTCAAACACAACAGATTAAAACATTTCATGTTGGTGTAGCAATTTCCATCTGAGGAGCTCACAGATGTCCCAGAGAAATGACTGGGAATCACTACTGTGACACTTAGTTTAGAGAAGAGAAAAATGTCATTTCCTTCAATGAAAATTAACCCAAGTAACCAGAATCCTGGTCACAGCCCTTCGCACAAAAACTCAGAGTGCTGTAACAAGTTCCAAGTGTGCTGCTCACTGAGTGAGCTTGGATCGGGATCTAACAGGGAGTGTAACATTCAGTTCTGATCACTTTTGCAATACCTGAAGAAAGACCTCATTAATCAGATGGCTCAAGATACCTGCAGTGCAAAAGTAGTTCCGTGGAAGCAGGTCAGGTTCCTATTTGGCCAACCCACACCATAAAATTGTTTACACAATGATGAAATTGTCCATATGCTTGTGCTGTATTAAGCTTAGACATTCAACTGTAGAAAAGTAAAATAAAATTTAAAAAATTCTAACAATTCCACCTAAAGCTTCATTTTAAATGCTATTTTAATAATTTTCTAAACCTACCTATACTTTCTTGGATATTCTAGAATAGTTACAATATACTCCCTGTAGCTATAGAGACTGTCATCCCATCATCCTTATTCCCAAACCATGTACAGGATACGATGGTGGCCATGACATGTTTGTAGATCTTGAGGTTGCTATGACATTATCATCAGTCTATGTAAATTGTTTTCTGTCCATGTAAGACAATAATCAGTAATTCACTCTTAAAACATGAATTGCAACTGAAATTGAGTTGTCATTATGCAAGTTATTAGGAAAGATTCTACTATTAAAAATAAGGTCAAGATTTATTCTCTGTAGATAAACAGTTTCTTGGCAAATCCATTAGCAGGGCTGTCACTATTAACACTGATTTGAATAAGGCTGTTGGGTCTCTCCCTTCCTTGCCTCCTTATAATGAAGCCAGAGGAAAGTTGGAGAGATATCTTAGGGAACAATCAAAACAGCAAACCATTTTGAAAAATGGGGTAAGCAGCGAAACATTAAGAGAACTTGGGCTGTTTATCTGAGCCTGTCTGTGTGTAAGCAATGCAATTTGGACCCGAGCTCAAATGTTTCCCTTGTTTCAGAAGACACTGGCCACTGCTTAAGTCCAGATGTACTACAGGGATCAAAGACTGCCAGCGTTCCGACGTGTTCTGGTGCAGTGTTTGTCTGGGTAAATCATTAGAGACAGACACATGCTGAGAAAGGATGATCATCCTAAACACATACGAGGGAAATGCTGCTCATTAACTAGAACAGCATGGAAGCTGGTGGACAAGAACTATGGAAAAAAAAAAACCAAAACTACTGTATAAATGGGAGTTAAAGGAGGGTAGGAAGAAGACCATGGAGTTTCTGGCAGTTGCAATTCTCAAGTCCAAAATTCACAACCATGTCCAACAATATAATTTTGGGATATTGAATGTGATTCTACCCCCAAAACAGAAGGATGTCCCAGCAGTTCTCCATCCAGGAAAATAAATATGATTTATTAATGGGGCTGCTGAAAGGCAGCTGGAAATATATGCCTGCCTGCCATCCTGCTGAGATACTGGAAAGGCTGCATTTAATTTAAGACTCTAGTGCTATCTTTTATTGTACTGCATTGTTATTAGCACTATGTGAGCACACAAATGAATAAAGGGAATATAATGAGTGTTGAACCACACTTATTCCCAGTGCTACACGAGGAGTCTGTAGGACTATAATGGAGGCAGACAAAGAATGGGGAGTTAGAGATCACATGCTTTGCATTTACGCTGTAGTTTCCCAGATAATGTAAACCAGTGCAAGCCAGCAAAGCCTCTGAAAGAGTAAGTCCCCCCTCTTCTGACATCAGGGTTCAAGACAAGCCATTTTCTCTCACATTTACTAGGTCACCAATACGCTGGGATGAGACCCTCTCTGAAAGCATGGAAAGAGCACCCACTGAATCTACAAATATACTTCCCAAAAGCTTTGCTGTTTTAAACTTTTCATCTTCACCCTAACTCCTTGTGAGTTGAGAAACTGGGAATGACCCTTGCAGCCTTCCCTTCATTGGCACCATCCCTCCCATCCACAGGGCAGGCTTTCCCTTCAATCCAGGGCTTGAGAATTAATGCCCTCATCAGATTTGGGCCAGGAAAATGGCTTCTTACAAAGGAAAATCTTCAAGCAAATAAAAGAGGTTTGTTTCTTGGCTTCAAGATGAAAATTGGTGTGCTCTTGCTGCTTTATGGGGGGAAAAATACTTTGGAAGCACTTTGCTCTTGTCTACATAAACTTTAGAGTCCATTTCCCCCTCCTCAAGCCTTCCAGTCATTTCCAAAGTAAAAGTGTATTTAATAACAGTACATAATGAAACAGCTTTTGTTAAGATTTGACAATGGATTCCAAAAGCTGCAAAGTCATTTAGAAACACATTACAGTGACCACCTCGGTTGCTCAGATCCTTTGAAAGCTCCCCACTCTGACAAAAACCCCACTCTTAAAACAAATGCAGAGGGGAAGAGACAGGGCTGGCAGAGCGAGGAAGCAAAACACAATGAGCATCACCCTTCCTGGGGGGAAAGTATCTGCCAGCAGTCCTTGGACTATGGAGAGATCTATCCAGCTTTCTCCAAGGTGAGAAAGCCCCTGAGATTCCAGCACTGGGGGCCAGAGGCTCATGCCTGAGCCCCACCACTCTGTGGGGAAGATCTACTGAGTCTGCACATTCCCAGCTTCTCACTGACATCATGCTGCATGCTAAACGCAGTATACTGTAAATCATTAAAATAGGTAAGAGCTGTCCTCAACCTGCAGAAAGCTTTCCAAAAAGTGAAAGCTTAATTAACTACATGCAAAGGGAAAATCCTAAGTTTCACTGCTCAAAAGACAAGTTTTCATAGTGCAGAAACAAGGAGTTATTTGTCTTCACCATCTCTAACTTGTTTTGCACTGCCTCCTGTACTAACCAAGGTAAGGTGATTATTTATTTATTCAGAAAGGAGAAGCCCTACATTCTGAAGGAAGAAAGACCTTGTAAATACCATCCTGTGTGTTTTCTGACCCAAGAGTTATCCTGCAGGTGAGCAGCCTGACTCCATGGACCAGTCCACCCAGCAACAGCTGGATACTTTCAGTTCCATCAGTCCTGAATGGACGGGTGAGAGGGGAAGCAGTTTTACATTCTTACCAAGATGATCCATTAAGGAGCAAGCAGGGCATTTGGAGCTCATCTATGTTCAGAAGGAAGAATAAAAGGTGAAAATCCAGCCTGGTGTAACCACCATCTACTTAGTATTCTGTGGGAGCATTCACCACTGTCAGCCCTGTTCCTGGACTCTTGGAGCTTCCCTGTACCATACAACATGGACTTGGACAACAATACCCATAACTTTGGCAAAGGACACCGCCCAGGAGTTCCACCTCCTGCCTGTACTGAAAGCCTGCAGTGCTGCAGCACTGCCACTACCAGCCTCAACTGGGCAGAGGAAGAGGATTTGAACCAAAGCCAGTCCTTTATCCATAATAAAACATGGGGCCACTGGCAAAAAGTTTAAGGATAGTCTTTTGGGGGCTTGAAGTTCTCAGCAAGGACAGTCACAACTATATCCACAGGTTTCTTAAAGATCTTCAACCCAGACAGTCTCCTACTCTGACACCATGCTTTGGAACTACCCACTGACCCTTAAATTGGGAAGTAACTGCAGGTTTGCAGAGCCAAAGGCCTGAAATTCATTCTCTCTGATCTGATATCTCAGTCCATCCTTCCTTCTCTCCCTCCTCCTGCTTCTCATTTTTATAATTAAACATCTGAAAACACTGCTTGTTGGGTGGTATTTCCAGCTTCAGTCATTGCTGGCTTCGGCATAGGAAAACTGCACTTCTCTTCTGAATACACATCATTTGGATTCTTCTGTGTGAATTATTTTCTGTATTGCTTGGATATTTTTTAATGATATTTTTATTTGCATTTTCAACGTCTGTGCAAGAACTCAATTGATACAGCCTGTGTGAGTATGTTTTGCTACATAAACACAATTATTTTTGTTATATACACCCACCCTGTGTAAGAAATGACATTGTAGGCTCACAAAACTGTAATGCTTCCCATATGCTGAACTAACTAGCTGTCTCGATGGATCAAATATAAATATTGATGCAACATGTGCCATTTTACAAATTAATCATGTACAGAGCATGCTGGATATGACAGCTTCATCTACACTGCCAGTTTTTTTGTCCATAATATCCAGTGTCCATTGGTACCTCCAGGGATGGATCACATGAAACAGGAAAGTACATATGTGAGCAACTGCCATTCAGATCTGAAGGTAGGAGAACTTGTATCTCTCTGTTGCAAACATGACTGGCTTTGTGGAGGATTATGGGTGGCTGTGAGGATTTGTACAGGATCAGTTCATCTCTAAAGTTACTTCTACTTTGGTTCCACACAAATGTTGTGTGATGGACTGGAGTCCATGTAGAAGTCAGTGCAGCAAATATCCTCCTGTCATTTCTTGAGCCTTCAGATCTTACCTGAATCAGAGCAGCTCTGCTGGAATAGAAGATAAGCACTGCTCTATTTCAAATGAGCATTATCTTATTAGCATTAGATACACAATTACACCTGCCCATTGATTCTGTGTTTGGATCCCTTTAACAGTTCACAGGGATGGTAGATACAATTATTCTTGATAACCACTTTTTCCACATAAGAAAGGTTATGAAGGTTGTGTGTCAACCCCTCTGTGTTCTGGCAGGAGATGTAAGTGGACATGCAAATAATACAAAGCCTTCTCCCACCCCAGAAACTCCTTTGCTTCTGTTCTTTGGTGGCTTTTTGTAGCAAACCCCTTTCTGATCCTTCCAAACCAGCTTCATGCGAATTGACACCTCTGACCTGTTTCCACCCTGCCTCTGCCCTGGTCTGTACAAAAGCCAACAGACTGCAGACACCAGAGGATTTAATATCAAGTGCTTATTCTTTAAAAAAAAAAAAAAAAAAAGACATCTATCAAGTCAGTTCTGCATTTGAAAGGAATAGATATTTATCAGTATATGATAAATCTGTAGCCTCCCTTCTAGTCGATTCTTGGCTGCTTAAGCCACAAGCAAAATCTAAAGCCTCCAAGGTAGGGAACACAATGAATTCTCTATTATATGCTCTCTGTGGGTTAACACAGAAGATAAATAGGGGGAAACAGCATGATCTTTTTTTTTTTTTTCCCCCATAATCCACTGTACATTACACTAAAAATGTAGTAAGATATCAGCAAAGTCTTGGGGTTTTGTCACTATGCCTTACCAATGAAAAGCCCTGATACTCTTTTTAGGCCTCAGATTACATTGATACAGACCCAGAAATTGAAAAAAAAAGGCAATTATACAGCAGGTCTCTGTAGTTCAAACAAACCTTCTGCATTTTCTGCAGATACACAAAATAATTTATCAAAGTACAGTGCTAAGCCAAGTTGTTGCATGGAGATAAGCTACCCAGTCTGGAACATCTTGTACCACAGTTTGTAATGCAGGAATATGAATAATAGATGGAAAATACTCAAGTGAGGAGGCAAAGCCAGAACTGCATCAATCAAATGCAGAAAGTGGGTACTGAGTGCACAGAAAACGCTTTGCCAGCAACAGTTCCAGTAGACAACAGGAATTTAGCCTCTGCCACCTGTGGCCCTCTTCTGGCACTCTTGCCTATCCAATCTGCAAAAACTGCTTTTGAAAATGTGTCCATTTTGAATTTGTGCTCCCCTTTCATACTGTGTGACAATTGCTTTTGGAAGAAAGCCATTCTATAATGTTTCTGTTGTGGCAGGATGGTCTAATGTGTGGCTTATCAGCACTGAATGTACTGCAGATTCACCAGCAAGTTAAAAGTAGATGTGACATGACAAAGCATCAATGAGTAAACTGTATGTAGAGCCAGAACTTCTTCATGTCTTAAACTGTTAAATCACAGCAAAGACTGCCCTTGATCTCTAACCCGGTTCTGCTGTACAGGAGGTCTCTCTTTTCAAAGAGACTTTAGATTACATCCTGAAGTACAATTTGTAGTCCCCACTGGGAAGTTCTCACGCTATCATGGGTCTCAGACTAATCCTCCTTTGAGAAAAGCCAGCACAAAGTCTTGTGCGTCATAACAGTCAGCTGAGCAGCTTGTCTTCTCCCCAACACCACTGCTGCGTGACATCTGACATCTTTTTTAGCTCGACTCCTGCCAGCAGCTTTCTATTAACATCAGCAGCACAGAGGGAAGCCATGTAAGAGGTTAGAAAATGCACTGCTTCCATGGGTGCTGCTGACTCATGAAACGTACAACAAACAATCTTGAGGAAGAACAAAGCCCTCAGGGAATCCTCTCTCTGAAAGTCACTTGTTACCTGAAGAGAAATACGAGAAGATAAAAGCACTCTGAGCTGCAGGTTGCACTGCCTTACCCCACCTTCACCAGGACTGCAATGCCCATGCCACAGAAAGCAAACTGTGGAAGCAGGCGAGAGAGGCTGCAAAGCCTGGATGAGCACTCGCCCTCTTCCTCCTCAGATGCATCACACTCCTTTTGTTCTCCAGCCTGTTATGGATTTTCTGTCAATGAAAAATCTCAGGAGAAAATGAATTCTCCTTGCTAGAAGACTATGTGCATTTCAAGAAGAAAAGGTCAAAGATGAGGCATCTAGTTAGCTCAGAAGATGGTAAGGGAAAGTGCATTTGTCATTACTCTACAATATTTCTTCTATAGGCAGAACTTTTTAACACTCCCTTCAACTTCTGAGACCAACTCCTGAAGCCCTTACAGAGCTTTTATTTTGTCTTCATTCTCACAAACTTCTATCACTACCAAGGATGAAACGTTCAGCCTGAAAACCAACTCTAATAAACAAGGACAGGACAAAATTCAATGAAGACTTTATGACTTGTCTTCAAGAC
Source organism: Megaceryle maxima (assembly GCA_024605025.1). Taxonomy (NCBI): domain Eukaryota; kingdom Metazoa; phylum Chordata; class Aves; order Coraciiformes; family Cerylidae; genus Megaceryle; species Megaceryle maxima. The sequence continues at coordinate 126,787 of JANHGN010024078.1, read as the reverse complement.
AAGGAGATTATAAAAAGACTAAGTGACTTGGGAACCCCTATGCTAAATTTTGGGCTTACTTTGCTCTCCAGTGTTTCTGTAGATGACTAAAGTATTATTTACTGCCTCCAGGTGTAAGTGATAAATACACTTTGTGTAGGGGTGCTGCTGCTGCTTACGATGGTTTTGCTTCTGGGGTAACAAGGCTGACACAAAAGGCATCATTCACACTGATTAGATTGGAGCTCAGCTCATGGCTTTAAAATGAAACTGTCCGAAGTTCATAAAGTACAACTGAAGGAAAACTCTCCTCCCTTAGTGCTCAAATGCAGTTAGGGTATGTTGAGGCTTCAAAGAATCTGTTCCTGCTTCCCTTCTCAAACCCACCCCCCCCCCACCCCCCTTGCAAGAACAGTTTATTTCTTTGCCATGTTCATCTACATTCATTCATCATGCAACAACGATGCATGAGTTTCATTTAGAGGCGTCTACTGCTGAAGGGAAAAGAGCTATTACATTTCCTGGGCTAGATGTTCACAGGCAATGGTTACTGCTAATTGCTCTGTTACACTGGCAATGTGTCATTCCTGCCTTGAAGAGCCTTTAGCTAGAAGGATTACACAGGAAAATAAATAACAGTAATACCACCCTCTGATTTCAGCACTTATTCTCTTCTCCAGGCCCCCTGCAATGCTTGTTGCCAGGCTTTGTCTACACTGGGTAAAGAAATAAGGAGAAGAGTAATTAAATAAATATGCTGATTAAATTGGTTTAATAGACAGCTAGTTAGACGAGGATCTGTGGCAAATGGGGTACACAGTCACATATGGCAATTCTCAGTGTTAAACTGCATATAAGGCAGAAGACTATTATAAATGAGTTCACAAGGCTTTCAAATCTGCTCGGCTTGAATTGATCATTTTGCATTTTCTCTCAGCCAGATGCAAATGGACTGAATGTTCTGCAGCTGTCATCACCTCTCTGCACAGTTAAAGAGAGTTGCCTCCGACTTAGAGTGCAATTTGCTTTTCATGATGTACCTCCAAAGCTCTGTGCTCATAAAGGTTTTCATTTGGAGGGGAGCTGGCTACTGCTTCTCACTGAAAGAAGAAAACGCACATTGCCATAATTTCTGATTTACCATTTGTGGCTGATCTGAATATTTGGAGCAGTAAAGTTGGCCAGCCCGGTGAATGGTCAATGGCACACAGCTGGAGGTGCACAGCTGGCCTTACTATAAAAGGTTATGAATGATTTTTTTCAAGTTTGGTTTTTTTTTTTTTTTCAGATACAGCTGAAAACTGGGAAAAATAAGTAACTTGGGATGCGCCATGAACCTGGCTCTGTACAAAGCACTTTGTATTAAAGAGCATGTAGAGAATCAAACTTGTGCTGGCTCCCCAGCAGCTTGCTGTTCAGATTCTTCAACGAATAAATGAGAAGGACTGAATTAAAAATGCATCTTCAGCAGCATTTAGCAGAAAACAGTGGGAAGTGTCTCCTGCAGCAGTGCAAAATTCAATCCAGACAAATATTTTTCACTTATCTTGTCACATTGCTATTATGCCCCCGAGGCCTCTCTTATCCCAGGTAATACTGTGTTCATCTGTCTCCCTGCCTGGAAGGCTCAAAACAATAAACATTGGTAGGCCTTAACCACTGCTCACAGAAACCAGAAATAATGCCAGATTTGGTGTGCCTTGTGCCCCTGGAGCAAACCAGCACATCTCCAGTGAAGTCAGTGGAAGCAAAAGGGTGATGGTAAAAAGCTGTTCTAGAGGACACAACAGGCTGGTGAATACTGGATAGAGGAACTCCTGGCAGAGGATACAAACCTAGATGAGGATAAACTTAGAGGAAGAACTGCCAGGAAGAATCCAGGACTGGCAGAGTTGCAGTATCCAACTCAACTGTCTTTCAGATCACTGATGTGTGCGTAGCAAACTTTGAACACATGCTACATGATTAGGAGGAAGAAAACCCACTAAGTGTCTGCCCTGACATAGTATCTGTGACAAATGACTTGAACCCAACTGCAATACATTGCTAGAAGTACCTATTCCAAAATACTTCCTTTAATTTATGATCTTTAAATAAACATTTTTTTCTCTCCCTTCCCTTGTCCAAACTTTAAATCTCCAGTTAGGATAGATCTGTACAACTCCACTACATTTTCACCTCTAAGAGGTGGCCACTCTAAGCATTCAACGTGCTGCATTATGGACTGTCTTGCTGCCCAGCAAAACGTGAAGGGTTGTATTACAAAAATCTCTCACACCTAATTTTGGTTCTACATGTGATTTGGCTAGAGAGAAATAATCATCACTGCAGTAGTTATAAGCCATCACACCTTCACTCCAGGAAAAGAGAATCAAATCCAAAGACTCCTGAACAGAGTCCTCTTAATTTCCATTCTTGACTTGTCTGATGAGAGACAGAAGGAAACAAGCACGTTCAGGGTTTGGCCAGTCCATCCAGGCACAACCAAGGGGACACTGATGGTCCCACTGTGGTACAGCAGAAGGAACCCTACCCTACATTCTCTCTGGTTTGCTCTTTATGTGACCCAAGCAAGACAATGCAGATGAAGGCAAAGGAAAACTGCTACGGGCTGTATTTTGGGCTGCAGGATGTGCTCCTTTAGACCTATAATCTCTCTTGTGTGAAGCTTTAAAACCTCTTTTGTGGAAGGAAGGGAACCTTTTTCTTACTGCAAGGGAAAAAGGCCTTTCAAATAGTTTTGATGGGCCCCTACAGTAATTCGCCTTGGCATTATATAGTAATACAGCCAGCAAAAATCACACAGGGGAAGCTACTGGCTCATGCAGCTGCAGGAGCCAAGGAGCAACTGGTATTGAAAAGCTTCCTCAATATTTCTAGGCAGGAATCAGGTAGATTTGACAGGCATCGTGATGCTGGCAATGTAACACTTGTAACAGGCTGGTGACAATTTGTAATCCATTTTACAGCATCAGTTTTTTCAGCAATTCCTCTAATAGCCAAAATGGAGCAGTTAAGCAAGCCAGGTTTCCACTCCCATCTGCTCCCCTCACAGAAGTCCCTTCCCACCCAATCCATTTAATGATTACACCCAAGCACATGTGATCATTGAACATTCCCAGTTGTAATAATCTCATGCCTCGGGCATTTATTATAATTTTCAGACCAAGACACGGGACTGTGGAGCTCTTGCAATGGGTCTTACAAAATAAAGTTGTCCTCTCACCATAGAAACAGCCTCCCAGCTACCCACACTCCTCTTCTAGGACAGATACAGCTGCCTCAGACTATGCATTACACTAGAAATAAAACAAGAGAAAGTTACTCCACCTGGCACTTGCCATGTACACAGAGGTCGGTCTCGTAAGGCCCACACGGAGTGCCATCGAGGACTCTGTCTGTCACCAGCACAGGGGAATCCTTCCCCAGTGGAGAGCAGAAGAGCTCACAAGGCTTATCTGGAAACAGAAATACAAAAGCAACTGCCTTTAGGACACAAACAAGCGTTCGAAGCAATGGTGATGTAATCTCTACATGAATGGATTTGGAAAGTCATCTGTTCATGTTCTTATCTTTGAAGAACATGAGCCTTTCAGTTTAGGCCTGTCATTTTCCCACTTGAAAATATCAATATTCAAAGGGTCACATTGATGAAAGTAGCCTTTTAAGACACACAAAACCATTCTGGTAGTATGCTTCTATGTATCTGTGAACACAATTATTACAGGGAACATTCAGCAGCCTGAGATGAATGACCAAGTCACTGTGTGAGCATCTCAGACAGAATTCAGGCTAGAGCCAGCGATTTAAGAAGAGTAAGTTCTCCAGCACATTTCTGCTCTGGATGGACCAACTCCTTGCATCAGTTTACCAGTAAGAACATGTGTATGCATAAATTCAAAGCATTCCTGCATACATATTACCTACTATTTCCTAAATTGCTACCTGTGGTCCTACAAATATTTCCATCAGCAAACTCTGCTGCTAGGATACCTAGAGAAAGAACCTCCAAATGAATTTGAAATATATCAGTAAAGTTGCATTTTTCATGCATGCTAATGGCAATTATTATATATTTAGAGCTCACTTTGGAAAAGCTGCTACTGTGTATAGCTAGAGAAGGAGTTAAGGAAAAAAGCTTTTTCAAAGCTTTGTATTATTAACTAGCAGCATACAGCAGATGTCAGGGTTTGCTGACTGCATTTGCCATATGTTTAAGTAACAGGTATTTAGGCAATGTAATGTTTTTCCTTTGGAGCTGACTCTGCTACCCACGGACTTCATCTGAGGAAGAACCTACAGACGTTCAAATTGAGACATGTTTTGTTGTGCACAGTCAAGTACCTCCACTCTGACACAAGAGAGAGGGTTTGGCAATACATTAAGGTAAGTTGCATAAGCCTTTTCTAATTTTCCAATACAATCAAAAACCTGCAGTCAGCTCTCACCTCACTAGCACATACAAGTGGAGTTCTTTCCTATTTGCAGGACCCTCAGCAACCCATAGCTCCTGCCTGGAAATGGAGAAAGGAGTGAAACAGCTCACCCCTGCAAAAAGCTGAGAGTTTTCTGTGGCTGAAATTAGTCAGGGAAGTAGCTCTGCATTGTGCATTCACACAGCGAGGGGAAGAGGGGAACAACAAACAAAACCAGCCTATCTTCTGGAGCATCTGAAGGAACTGTGCTCTTGGAGGGTCTGCTATGGGAACTGAAATGCTGTCTGTACGCTTGTCCTGGCATCAGACCTAATTTGTCAGTGCTAGCACAGGAAAGGGCTTATCCCATGTCTGGTCTTCTGCTATTGGCTCCAACACCACCCTCCTCTGTTCAAGCATGTCTTTAAGATGACCAAATGAAACCAGCCTTGTCTGGTTTTCAGCAGAGTTCAGTGAAAGATGTTTGTTCCTGCTGAAAGGACGTTATTACAATCTTTTTCTGTATCCTTCCAACATCTGGTAGAATAGGAGATGAACAGCAAGATCCAGCACAGGAAGCATCAAAGGAATGTAAGTAGCATAGGCAAACATGCTGAAATGCCCAGAATGGGCACAGAACAAAAACATCTCAGGGAATCCTTCTTTTTTTCTGTTCCAAATTAATTTGAATTTTCTAATGTTTAAATTCCCATTCCTAAATACTTGCCTGTTCAGACTGTGAATCAAGTTAAGGCATTTCTCCCCCAGCATTACAAAAAGATGAGTAAAGAACTGACACCTCTCTATCTTCTGTTAAGAAGGCTAAAAGAACAGCAGGGCAGCACCAAGAACAACTAATTGTAATCAGTCTTTCAGCTGCAGCTAAGAGGAACATACTGTGGCCTTCTCACCAACACATGGGAATCTTGCAGTTAAAATCAAGATGAGCTGAGAAGCTGCAGAGAAAGAAGACCAAGGAATGACAGGAAGATTTTATTTTTTCCATCATCTTACCATCAACAATGACAGCTGTCAGGAGGCTTTTCTTCTTGCTGGTGTATCTGTCATGGGCCTGGCACTGTTGGTCCCTGAAGCTTGGCACACCTTTAGGGCAGGGTAAGTTCTCACACACAGTGTGCTCCACGCTGGCTCCTCGGCAGTTCTTCCCGCCTGGCCCTGGGCTATAGTGGGAAAGACAAGCCAGGTCAGCACAGCTTCTTGCAAGCAAGCACACCTTTGCTTAATGTTCCCTGTGCAAGGCAACTCTGGAAACAGCAGGAAAGATCCTTCCTCTCAGATGTTCCTCGTTGGAGGGAAATCCTGCTCTCAGTGGCAATGACAGAAAATGATTCAAGGTCCATTCTGGATCTATAACTGGTTTACCATAACAGATGCTCTGGAGTGCTTCAGAAGCATGTTCTTTTGTAGTATCCCATACACAGATCAATAAATAGGAACTGCCTACACACTGCACACCTCTAGTAAGAGGTAATCCAGAATGCTATTCACCTGTGGGAACTAAGCAGCCTTCTTAGTAGAAATAGAGTGGTTAACTGTTTGTATGCTGGTCACAAAGCAAGGGATGTGACTGACTTTGTACTGCTGACCTAAATTTCAACAGCAATTCATTACTGTCCTAACCTGTTTTCAGATGGAGCAGGCAAATGATTGAGAATGAGTGGAAAAATTGTCTGTGTGCATGCAGCAGAAGCTTCAGGACTTGAAGTAAGGCACTCCAAAACTTTGGGTTCTGCTGTGACATCAGGTCTGTGCTCTGACTTTTCCTGTGCCCTGAGACAAGTTTCTCAACTGATGGTGACTTGTGAGGGTGAGGCTTTGGAAAGTGCACTGAGCATTATACCTGAAGTCAAGCATTATGTACATTTGCACAGTTAGGCAGTTCATAATGTCATTTGTGGTTCCATCACAAATACCACAGTTAAGTATTTATGGTTTGAAACAAAAGTAACATAGCAGCTATAACCTGTACTGTAAGCAGGGTGTCCAGAACACATCTGTGCAGCAGTTAACCCCCACCCATGAAAACCATGCTATTTGATGCATGTTTTTTAAACATGCAGGAGAGGTCACTAATCCAACATCAGGATTAAGCACCTGCAAAATCTATTTCCAATAAACAGTGTAATTCAAGCCCACCCTAACACATGCCTGAAACAGTGACTGTGCGAGATCTCCTGGTAGACAGCTTCACGCTCATCTTCCACTGTACTTATGCCAAGAGAATCCACCCACTAATGGAACTGTAGAAATCAAAGCCCATTTATAGTACCGTGACCCTTTCACATGACAAGAGGGGACTGAAGAAGGGGTGGAGATGTCACCTCTGTTTAAGCCGGTCATTTCTATTCAGTCTCACTGCATAACCATAGTCCAAAGCCTAGACAAGAACACAAGGCAGTAGGACTCAAAAGCCTGCACGTGCAAACTGGCTCATGAAATGCTGCCTTACAACCATTTGGAGGCAATGCATGCAAATGCTCAGAGAAATTACAGAGAGGAAAAACCAAATCAAACAGAGAAGCAACTGATTTGAAAATACTGATAGTCCCACAGGCTCAAAAGTCAGCTGGCAGGAGTAGAGATTCCAGTTTAAAAAAAAAAAATAAAAAAATCCCAAGACCAAATATATATAAAATAAAAGATAAATCCCTTAGCCAATATTTTTGGACAGCGAATAAACCAGCTGCAGAAGTGGGCTGACGCCAGGAATTTGAAGCAAAAGAAGATCACGTGTGGATCCCCAGCCAAGAATGTATATGAGCAAGAGAATTTTAAAATCAGTGTGCAATCTTGGAGGGAGCATTTCCTGTAATTTAAGGAACGATGATGAATGGATTTAGGTTTGGTCAGCACTGTGGTTAAAGAGACTTTTTGTAGCTGACAGCAAAGAAATCGGCTCAGTCCCTTGTTCAGGAAAATGAGCTGGTAAAAATCAAGCCTGGACGCTGTAGACATGCAATTGCAGTTCAGCGTTATTTAAGGAGAGGAATAAACAAAAACATCCCTTTCATATGAGCACAGCTCAGCAGCAGCCAGTGTGTGTGCCCATCCATCATCTAGGCACGTCTTCAAAGTGACTATGTTGCTAGCCAGAATTTCAACCCCTACTTAAAAAGAAAAGTTTCCTGTGCTTTGTCTGTGGAGAAAACCTTAAAATATAAATAAAGTTAGAGAGAGACAACTTGGAGGGCTGCTCTCTAGATTGTGAGCACCCTCCCTCTTCTCAGAAGGTATAATGCACACAAACAGGGGTGGTCAATTAAATGGCAACCATGGTAACTTGTTCAGGCCTCCCATAGGAAGAAAAGACTTTCAGATGTGCCTCAGTTGACCTGAAGGATGAAGGGTGGCACAGAGGAGATAACAACACTTAGATTTCTTCCTAAATCAGAAAAAAAAAATCCAAGCCCACGCAGAGAGCTGTCTGTGACACTAAGTCACTGTGCAGGAGCTTAATAGCACCCACTGCACTCTGTGTGCAGGAAAACTTTCCATATGCAGCACATCTTGATGTACAGAATATCTCGAGGTGCTTCACCAACACAGCTATACAACACTAGGACCACTGTCGGCCACTCTACAGCTTCCCAAGCCCAGAGTCAGCACTCCCTGCAAAACTGATCTCTCAGACATATTAGAATCAGAAATGTCTGGGTTGGAAGGGACCTCTAGAGCTCATCTGGTCCAACCTCCTGCTGAGAGCAGGGACATCCTCAACTAAAGCAGGTTGCTCAGAGCTCGAATGTCTCCAGGGATGGGGCCTCAACCACCTCCCTGGGCAACCTGTTCCAGTGCTCC
>JANHGN010024078.1:0-118474 GCA_024605025.1 Megaceryle maxima | reverse complement strand
TTTGATGCAGCCCAGGATGCAATTGGCCTTCTGGGCTGCAAGCACACACTGGCTGCTCATGTCCAGCTTCTCTTCTACCAGCACCCCCAGGTCCTTTTCTGCAGGGCTGCTCTCTATCACCTCATCCCCCAGCCTGGATTGACAGTGGGGATTGTTGTGGCCCACGTGGAGGACCCTGCACTTGCTCTTGTTGAACCTCATGAAGTTCACCTGAGACGACCTCTCCAGCTTGTCTAGGTATTGGCTGAGTTTGGTACGTAGATCCAGATCAACCCCTCTTCAATCACTGCAGTGTTGGACAGGAAACAGCATAATTTATTTTTTCTGCCAAACTGCACGTTTTTCATTAAATTATATCCATGTCTGAATCATTGCAATGGGCCACTTCCAGTGGTGACCCTTCAAGCCACTTCCACAGAATCTACTTGACTCCAAGCCACTCCAGGATTTTGATCTGGCTCCTGCTGCTTGTGAACAAGAAATCTCTCACGTCCTCTGCACAGCTCTGCTGCCCATTTCTTCCTCGTACTCTCGCGGCAAAGACTAAGTGCTACATGCAAAAAGAAATCAGCATGATGTGAAGACTTACGGGGGATTGTCGCATTTCCGCTGTCTGAATCGCACTCCTGTGCCACACGTCCGGCTGCACATGCTCCACTGACTCCACATGCTCCAGTCTCCATCAACATGCTCAGGGATGGGAGTTTTACTGACACACTCCCCAGCTCGGCACCACTGAAATGCAATTGTGTTAGCATAGACTGGAAAGGAGCCCTGATCTTGCAAACATTCCTGCAGAGGTGGACTTAAAAGAATGTCTGAGAGATTACAAGGCCACGTTTAAGTTACTAGAGGCTCAAGGTGTCAGCGAGATTAAGGTGAAAGGAGGAGAAAGGGAGAAGGTGAAACACAGAAATTTAAATGTCACTCTCAACAAACCCCTGAAGGGAGTTCTGTCATTAAAAACAATAACCACAGACTTGAGCCCCTTGCTTTATAAAGCAGATAATTATCTAAGTGCTAAGACTCAAAGCCACACTCTTCACAGAAGCCAAGTCCAAAAAATTATACCCCAAAGCAATGTCTTCATCAGCAGTATTCCCAGTATATACAAAATAATTGAGGTATTTTGGACCTAACTTGGCTGAAGCTCCAAACGACCTTTGATTCTAATAAGTTGCGCTGGCTCCTGACCAAGCAGCAAACTTGGCCTATTCTCCTGCCCTGTCCAGGATAGGATACAGTAAGCACTGCTAAGCAGTCTTACAAAAGAATCACCAGGACTCCTGTAGCTAGAAAAACATAGATTTAAAAATCTTTTGTCTCAGTTTCCTTGTTATGCTTTCCAGTACCCAGCTTTTCTTGTCATTGTTTATTTGCGAGCAAAGAAAATGTCTTTAATCTTTGATTTTAGCAACAAACTGTTCAAGTTTACCCTTTCTTGCCTCCCCAGCCATAGATGAAATATCAGAATCCAAAACCAGTAAGCAGGGGGCTGGCAGTAATCAAACCAGTCAAGTTCCTTTGTAGCCTAACAAGGTACAGGCCACACTGGGAGAATCACCCATATACATTTTTGAACCACATACCACCTAGCACAGAGGTTAATCTCAGAGGTTAAACATGTTCGCTTAAGTCAACTTCTGTTAGCACAGGAGGTCAGCTGGAGGCAGCAGCTGAGCCTCAGTAACTCCCACCCTTATGGCACTGAAGCCTGTTACTGGAATGGTGATTTTCACTGGAGGGAGATCCACTAATATGTGAGGTTTTGTAATCATTTTCTATCAACCTGGATTCTGAAAAGTCCATATATGCTGTAGTCATCTGAGTATATACGTACACTACAGCAAACGCTACTGCAAAACCAAATGGACATCACTGAATTTGATCTCAACACATTTTGAGCTCCTTGTAGCAACTGCGAAGTTTTTAAGTAGCCTCTTTTTCTTTCTCCAACTTTCTCCACTCTCCAAATGTCAGCCTGAATGCTCTCCACACTTTCTACCTCAAATATAGCCAGGAACACTACTGCCTTAGCTTACACTGACAAAACACCTCTCTCCATCAAACCCCGCTGGCAGCAACGAACAGAAGTGACAGGAGTGAGCTCCTCCCTACCGCGACTCGTGGGGACTCGCACTGCACTTAGCAGAGTGAGGCATGGGGCTTCCCTGCAGTGTCTGTAGAAGGCCTAGACCACAAGAACTTGACTACTGAGGTCTCCAGAGGCTACTGAAATACACGTGACATAAAATCAGAAAGACTTAACCCAATCCAGCTGTTAATTGAGGAGTTTCAGTAACAGAATCAGTATAAAATATGGGTTTATGGTAAATACTGAACATCTTGGAAACATTATTCCACAGACAATGGCTGGAAAAACCAAAGTTCCTGCTACTGAGCATTTTGATTACCTTGTCTGCGCCACATTCAGTGCCATCCAGAGGGGGGTCCAACTTTGTTTTACAGGATGTATCTCCTTCCACCAGGCACCAGAGCCCAGCACACATCAAATGCTGCAATCACAAAGCAACGAGGTGCAGTTATTACTTTGGGGGATGTCAGCTGTCATTATGAGATACATGTCAAAGCTCCAGCAGTCTTTCTCAAGAGAATCCAGAGGCATCTAGTTGGTTTGGGTACAATTATTTTTTAAGGATAGCTTGGCATTAAGTGGTGGGGCTGGAAACATAAAAGAGCTTGATGGATGTCACTGTCGGGAACAAAGCCCATGCAAAATGAGAAGTGCATTATTTAAACAGATTTTATTTTGAAAAGAATAAATCTGGTCCATTAAAAAAAAAGAATCCTATATGGGAGGCCAAGATGGGTGCTTTGGAACCATGCCACGAGCTGAGATGTCCGAGCTGCTTAATTACTTGTATTTTTTTAAAAAAGATACTCAAGTAACAGAATCATCCATGCTGGACCTGATGGCAGCTATAATCAGACAGCAACGCCCTTGGGAGAAGGTCTTAAGGTGGAATGAGAAAGAAGAAAAGATTTCACGCTGTACCATGCAGCAGAGGAGGAGCTTGTGATAGGCTGGGGCAAGGTTAGTAAAGGTTTGGTGGTGAGAAGTAGCTTCTAGACACCAGTGTGTTAGAGAAGGTGAAAAGTGAGATGTGAGGGCAGGAGCAGCAAGAGGTAGAGCACATCGTGCTACCAGACTTGAAACACTGCTGCTCTGCTCAGCCAGTGTGTGTTGCAGGGATATTAATCCTGACCACCCTTGCGTGATCTGTCAGATCAATACATTTTCAGAATTTGAGACAAAGAACCAAGAAAAGGGGCCTTTACATTGTTAACATTTTCCACAGCATCCACTGTGCTTTGCATTCCACGAAAGTGGATGATTTCAATACAGTGCTACAGATCTGAGTACCAAAAAAAAAAAAAAAAAAAAAAGAAGAAAAAGAAAAAGCAGAGTTACATTTCTTTCCACTATTGTTCACGTTTCAATGTAATGGCAAAAAGATGAGAAGCCTGACTCCAGTGCCAGCTGGTCTTGTCAAGATTTATTGCACCTCATTAAATAGTTGAGTCAACACGCTTCAACCTTTCAGTTCTTTCACGATGTAATGTAAGAGGCCGTGGGTGCATCTGTGTTCTGTGTACATGCGTTGGGATGTCTACAGAGAATAGATCTGTAGGGCAGAGGGTGCAGATGAGATAAATCCCTACACCAAGAGTGATGATGTAGAACGTAGTGAAACAAAATAGTTATCGTAGTGGTATCTGCATCCTGGTTTATTTCCACATTTCTTTCTGGAAATAGGATTTTGCAGTATTTAAACCAATAGGACATTCACAAAAACTGGAAGCAGACGGCACAATCCAGCAACATCTGTATTAACCACAACACAGAAAGTCAAACAAACAACCGGAGAGCAAATGCACCAGGGAAGCCTAAATCAATGAATTTTCAAGGCATTTTCCCCAAACTAATAAAGCATATGGGAAAATATCAGACTTTAGTAATTTTGACTAAATGACTGCGACCAATTAGTGGTTTACCCGCAGCTCTGAAAGCACTTAAGCACCAATCAGCCATGAGGACATCACATACTGTTTTACAGATAGGTATACTGAGGCAGAAGAATTGACAAGACAGAAATTATCAGAGCTTACTGAGAAAGCAATTGTTCCACACCACAGCTCCCAGATTCTCAAAACCCCACCTTCCCTGGAGAGGACTAAAATTGAAAAGTACATCAATCGACCGTTAGGCAACAAACCATTTGAAGTGAAAAAGCTTTTCTCTAAAATGCCAAGGTTACAACTCTGAGAGGATGCTTGTTTTCCTAGCTGTAAAGCAACAGCTCCCTCACACCTGATTTAACTCACCGAGATCTAGAGGTGAAGGGTTATTCCTTATACTAAGACCACACATATGAATGGTTAAAAAGGATTCAAAACCAGTTAGGATATGTTAAAAGCACATCACAGACCTAAGTGGAAGGTATCAAGGAGGTAGCAGGATGTGCTACATGCAGTTACAGGACAAAATTAAATGCAGTCTGTAAACATGACAGACTTCCTGAACTCCAACAGCTTCTTTGCCATTATAATTAATTGCACTGGTGACCTATAAATGCTGTTACTCTTAAGCCAACTTCAGGAATTAATTGACACCCTGGTCTTTCTCTTCTCCTGTGATGACCATGGACAGTGATGTTCTAAAAGCACTACCAGCAACATCTCCTTTCAAACTGCGTTTGAAGAATATCGATACATAAAGCTCGGGGAAGCTTCAGAGATGAAGGCTGCAGATCACAAATATTCCCACTTTTCTAGGCTTCAGCCCCTCTTTTAACTATAACCACAAAGTTTCAGAGCAGAATGTGATAAGAAACCCTCCAGCCTGAGCTCCTGAATGACCCAGACAGAAATTTTGCCCCATGGTTCCCAAAGGAAACCCTCTGCTTCTGCTTTCTGTCAGAAAGATGTCCTGGCTGAAGATGTAACAGAATTCACTACATCCCTAAAGAAGTTGTTCAAGACACATATGAACACCACTTCTACATTTCTGTGCATTACACAAGGCCAGGATTTGTTTAGCTTACGCTTCAAGTCCCTGGAACACAAGCTGCTTGTAAATGAGTCCTCCTCTTTCATGTAAAACTGGGAGGAGGAAGGGCGTGTGGTGGGGGGAGGAAACAGAAAGTCATAAAAATGAAGCAGCTTTTTATACAATTTTGGTTGTCAACCAGAATTCTTCCATAGCCCACAAGAATGCAGAAGGTCGTAAAGCCAGGTAACGTGCCCAGGTATGAGCCACGGCCTGGGGGAGGCACCGGGCACAGATAACCTCAAACAGGTGTCTCTGTACCAGTGGAACTCCAGAACTGAGCCCAGCGGGTACAGATACACACACACACGTGTGTATACACACACATATATATGCTTATGTGGATATATACATGCATACACACACATATATTTATAGGGAGATAAATAAAGGAAAATTCTCTCTTAGCAACACCAACTTTTCTGAAACAATCCATCTTTGAGGTATGGAAAACATAGGATTTTTATAGCATCCCTGTGTTTGATTCTGAATACTAAATGCAAAGCATATTTCAGGAAACAGTTACAGAAAAATCTGGTAACTGTGCTTCAGCTCTGTGTTCTAGTGCCATACCACTACAAAGCTCAAACCCTCGTTAGCGCAGTCCCCTGTATTTAAGGCAGCATTCAGATACCCCAGCAAGGATTAAACCATCGGCTTTGGTATTGTATGTTCCCAAGATGTTTTATCATGCTAATAGCTCATTTCAAAAGAGATCATATATCCTCCTCAGCTACAATAGAAACCCAAACAAAAATCCCCATTAAACAGCCCTGTAGCTACCCAGGCGCAGTGACTGACTTTTTAATAGTTAAATAGGCAGCTTTGTGGGGAAATATCAAAGTGAGAAATGGCAGGACTTGAAAGAGAGTTGCTTGCCTATGAGTGGCAGTTCAGAGCTTGCACTGATACAAATAAGCCATCAAAAGAGCTGTATTGCTGCTAATTGTAAATTCAGCAACCAGATTTTAGGTGGCAGGTCTCTGCCTGCAGAGTCTTCCCTGCAGCATGCAAAAAGTGCCAGTGTGGATTTTCCAATGATAGCTATTTTTCACTGGAAAAATATTGATTTGTTGAAACTGTCTGTGGGGAAAGGTCATCTTTGGATCAGCTCCCAGTCTGAACTATTTCCAAGAGCAAAAGAAAATTTAAAAAGTGAGATGGTTGTTGAAAAGTAATGTTTCAATAAAAATGTAAATTTCCTTCTTTTTTTTTGTTTTAAAATGGAAATGCTTGTTCAACTGAACCCTTAAGGAATTTATACAGACAGTAAAAAAACCAAAACAAACCAACAACCAAAAAATGCAATAAAGAATGAATTTTAATAAAGGTGCAAATTTTAGACTCTCAGAGCCTCCTGGAAGATAGGAAAACGTGTCTGAACAGCTGTTAGAAACCAGTCTTGAGAGAGGTCACGGTCCGGAAACTCCCAAGTTAGGAGCTATCTGCTCGGCAGGTGAACGACGCTTCCGATTACAGGTATTATAATGGCATCTATTTGAGAAAGGGGCCTCACTCTGCCAGGTGTTTTCCTCAAAGAATCTGCAATCTAAACAGGCTCCTGGGAGCTTGGAGATAAAGGAAGCTTTATCCCTGTTATAGCAGGGAAGTTGAAGAACAGAAAGGGATTAAATATCTTCCTGAAAGTCTGCTGGGAGGTGAGCGAAAACGCTGCTCACAGCTCTGCAGTCCTCTGCTCAGTGTCCCAGCCACAGGCTCACAGTGCCTGCTCTGGATAAACTTCAGGGTAAAACCAGAAACAACTGCTGGGATACTCCCAGGAACATGTCTGGCTATGGGCCTTCCCACCTCTCACAGCTTTTCATCCTTTTTCCCAACACATACTGTTTCTGAAGACAGTGTTTACCTTCCATGTAACCCCATCCCACACGTGTGCCAGCACAGACTCGCGGCGCGTGAAGCGCTACGACCACTCACACGCAGCTCTAGGGAAATAATCTATTTTAGGTTCCTTAACTCAGGCTGCAGCTGGAAATGAGGAGAAGCCAGAATTAATTCAGCCAGCTCTTTGCCCACAGGCAGTAAGTCTAGAGGCTGCTAGTTTCTGGGTTAGCTATTGCATCACCGCTGTTACTAAAATCAGCGTGATTCTGCCCAATGACCTCATATGGTCTCAGTGAGAAGAAAGGGCTCTCCATACTTTCCCACCTCAAAGCCTCAGATTATTACCTACAAGGGGGAGCTTCCAAATCTCCAAAGCATGAGAGTAAGAATCCAATGAATAAAGACGTCCTTCCCACCAGGGAACAACTCTCCCGAAGCTTGTTCATTCCCTACACATTCATTCCCTCACCTTGGATTCATCCAAAAAAAGAAACACTTCTTTCTCCTGAGAATGAATTTGTTCCTGCTTCCTACTGCCCACTGGAAAGAGGAATCTCTTATTTCTAACAGAAATTAAACCACCGATTTCTAGCAGAATTAAACCACCATGAAACCAATTTTGCTGTCAAAATGAGAGGATTATGAAGAAGGACTTAGAAAGAGTAAATATCCTTAAGGAAGCGGAGCGAGAGACCACATAACACACAGGCACGCTTCTAAATAGGCTGGCTTTCAATGAAGTATCAGATCTCTTTTATTTTGCCAAGGTTTTGGCTTGGCATATAGTTAACCACCAGAGAAAACATGCTTATTATCAGAATCCTAATTAACACCTATTAAGTACAATAAACACACAATTTACACTAGCTTTCCTGTTCAAAAGACTATGTATGCATTCTTGAAGCCTCACAGCATGCTGCTGGGGAGGAATTCTTTACACAAGGTGAGGAAAACAATGACCCAAATTTCTCCACTGTTGCTGTCTTTAATTTTGAGTGCATAAACAACTGACAGTTGACAATGGATCACAAGGGAGTGCTGGCCACTGCTATTGACAGAGTTTCTTGCTGTTAAAAACTAGATGGAAAGTGCTCACAATCAGAATCCTGTAAAATTGGAAGGCACTTTTGAAAAGGAGCCATGTGCTGTCCCAGAGAAGACAACTGTGAGCTTGGCTACGTGTGTCAGTGGCCAGCTGCTGAACTTTCTCTAGAGCCGATATTCCAAGAAACAAGTGGTAGGTTCATTAGTGGAAGTATCTGTCTGTCTGTCCAAGTGACTGACCTGATCCAAAAGTCAAGGCAAGGCTTGAGGAAGAATCACAAGGACGATCCTACAATATCCAGGCAATGGTTGATATCAACTAATGTCTCATTTTAACAAAACTGGGCAACAATCCCACGAATTCAGAATGTGCAATTTTAATCATCAATGACAAAGAAGAATGGATCTCTCTGCTGTTGGACAGAAAGCATCTCAGCCTGTATTATAAAAAATAATCACGTAGTCTTAGATGCAAACTGAAAAGGTTTCTTAAAATCATTTCCCTCTTTTCACTACCTGGTGGCTACCTTGTTTCCTCAGAACACACAAAAACACACATGCACATTTGGCTGTTCAGATGAACAGGCCCAATAGCCTTCCTGCTTGGAGCCAACAGACAAATTTAGAGCTGATTCCCCTTTATGTCACTTTTTTTCACCAATGTAACTCCATTAAATCAATGAAAATTGTGTGAGTGGAAAGTCACCAACATCAGATGCAAAATCAAAACGAGAAAGATTGTTTTAACTCTTGTGGAAATGGCCCTTGACAGTTAAAGAACTCTTAAGGAAATGGTCCTTGGGAGTTAACTGCTTCCCAGTGCTACTCTTCCTTGCAGAACAGTACAAAAAAATTCAGCAGTGTCATTTCCGAGATTTGTTAACGTTCTGCATTAGAGAAAACAAAACAAACTGAACCCAGCAAACACGAAGGGTGTCACACTGGGTTTGAGTCTCTGAGCTAGGTGGCTCAATATGCATTATTCCAACTACCAGCACACGGATCCCACACGAAACATCCCCTTATATACAGGGAGTGATACCAAGAGCTCTTCTAATCTGCAATTAAAACCTAAGAATGTTTCCCCTTAGTCCTTCAGGGAGAAAGACAAAGTATGTCAGCTTCCAAACCAGTAATTTACCATGACACGCTGCTCACCACAGACAGATTGGGATGTCTAAGTTCTGAATGAAATTAACTGGCTAAAATCTTCAGTCAGAACAGCCTTTCTAACAGCAGATGAAAGCCGAAGGATTAGAAAACTTGAGAGCTCTCGTGTTTTGATGATGTTAGCAAAAGCAAAACCCAAAACCAGGCTAATCAAGAGCTGCCCAAGGCACACTTACAGACAGGAAGATGAGCCCTGACCTCTCTCGAGCAGATGCAGCAGGGACCTTTTGCCAAGCGTGCCATGATCTCTCCTGGTAAAAGTGCTCCAAGGGCTCTATGAATGGCTCTGCAGGAGAAATGGTAAGAGGCGGAGAAACCTACAAATTCTTCTTGTGAGAGAGGTTTGGCCTACTGCAAGCTCTTCACCCTTTCCTGTGAGGAAGTTAATCTGGAAATAATTACTTTTATACTGGAAATGTGCAATGCAGTATATGGCAATTGTTCCAGGCTGGGGGAGAATCAAGAAACCAGTATTTTGAGAAGGGAGGATGCCTCACAGGAAATACTTTAAGGAGTAAACCTTTCAAAGCTGATAGAAGCTCAAGGCTTCTGGACAACCACACGGCTTCCCCGCGACTCAAAATCAGCTGCTAAAAAATGGAAACATTGAAATGCATTACTTCATTTGAAAACCTAGGCCGTGATTGAACCTCCTGAACATCAGGATGAAAGAAAAAATTGACAAAAGTAGCCAGGGCAGGGATGCTGCACAGAAATGCAAACAAGAAGGGCTAGTCGTGAGGCTGGTCAGGAGTTCAGTAAACAGGAAGGACCCTGCCAGACCAGCAGCAGAAGCTGCTCCTACTGCCAGAGAAGGTACAAGGGAGTAGAAACACTATTTTTTTTTTTTTTTCCTAACTGTGCACTGGGAAGTAAAGAATTAAACAGAAAGTTTTAGCAGTTTCTGCCTTCTCCATTGTCTAAAGATGTCTTCTGCAAAGCACCAGCACTATTTCAGTTTAATTAAACTTGGAATTAAAGTAATAGTTAAAAGAGATTGGAAAAAAAGCATTAATAAGATGACAAGCTAGTTTTATGGCAGAGCATCCTGTGCTGAATACCAATCTTTGCTATGCCTTTAAGGGTAGTCATGAAACTAGCTCCTGTGGGTCTATCATTTGTAGACACATAGAAGTTCAAGTGGAAAAAGATAAGCTTTATCCACTTTCCCACGAACACAGACAATTATTTCTCACTGTACGTGCTCTTCAGATTTGCTGAGCCCAGTTTTCAGCACCTTAAATGACAGAACACAACCCTACATGTTACGTCAGCTGAAGAAATCATGGAAGTATCTTTACATAGTCAAACCTAGAAGACGTAGAGATATGTGGTACAAGGCACAGGAACAGAGTCACTCCTTTGAATTAAATGTTAGAAATTAGGTACTCATTGCCTATTTCTACCTCAGTATGCTTAAAAGAGTCATAGCTAATCAACTACGTCCCAACCGCAGCATTGTATCGTATGTGCCATGTGCTAAGTGCCACTCTGAGGTTCACAGGAGACATACCTCACCAAGAAAAGGCTTGTGAATTCCCAGTATGATGCTGTAAACTAGCTCAGGAGAAGATATCTGCCTGTGATGAAGGTAGGGAAAGAGCTTCAGAAAAGTTTCATAATCAACCCGATCACTCCCATCTAGTATCGTGTTTGCAACTTGGAGCCTAAAAGTCTCTTGAAGTGTTTTGCAGATGGGGAGTTCCCAGAAGGCCAGTGGGAGAGGTCTGAATGCCCTTCAAGCTTGTTATATGCTATTTTCAGGCTGATACTCAATTGTATTTTGGCTAATTTCGTTAAGTTCAGACTTCAGCTGTAGATGCCACATCACAAGGCTACACTAATTCTTTCTCCCTCCTTTTGTGTCTTAATAAGAAATGTAGGATTGCCAAGCTCAAGTGCTTGATTCTTAATAGGCACTCTGTATTATTTTTAAGAGTTTATTATTTTTATATTCTTAAATTTCCACATTGTATTTTTATAATTTTATTTTGGTTTCCCTCTCTCTTTTTATTTTTCTTTAAACCACTGCACCAGAATGTGTTTTGACCAACTTCCAAACTGAAACACGTACAAAAATTTCTGAAGCATTCCAATAATTGTAAACTGGGCTGTGCTGCCCAGGCAGGAACTTTGCTTCTCTCTCTTTCTTTTTCTCTCTTAAACACAAAGTATTTCCACTGAAAATAAAAGAGAAAAAGGTCTTTTTGCAACATACAGAAGCTGTGAAATAGGACACTTCAGTTTCATATGAAACAGGCAATGTGAAAATAGTCTGAATTTTAACAACCTACATTAGAAAAACTATAAAGTATAGTACAGCAATTAAGTAAATTGTTACCTTTACTTCTAAACCAGAAAAACTTCTCATTTTATTTTAGAATTTCCAGGCTTCTATCCTGCAGGCCTCAAGAGAACTGAGCCCATCCTCTTCCAGATTTATTATTATCATTATATTTACACAGAAGCTGAAGCGTGTAATGGAAAATTATGTAGACAAAGTCCCTGGCTGTACAGAAAATGACAATGCAAGCTATTATTTTCAGGATAAATCAGCTCTCAATCTGATTACCATGTTCTTGTAAATATTCTATACATTACTAAATAATAGGGCTTCCTATCATCGTCTGGATCTTGCAAATGACCCTGCAAACAAAAACCAGACAGAGGCCCATTGATTGCCATGCATGGAGTCCAGAGTTCACTCTACCAGTCTCTCTGCAAGATCCAGACCACAGAGACCCACAATTGCTTAATTATATTCACCACCATACCATCAAATATGAAACTGAAGGGATATGGAAAATCCACTTCAGTATTACAATTGTTGCTCTTCCTTTACTTTGTTCTTTTGGTTCCTAGTCAGTCTCCTTTGTCTCACTATCAGCTTTGCCCTCTTGTTCTGCTTGAAGATACTGGTAGATACCTATATTGCTTAAAAAACAACCTGAACTAAAGGAAAAACAGTAAAGCCAATTCTTTCTGTTTTAATTGTTCTAAAAACAGAGTCACGTCAAAATTCACATTCCCAGTTCCATCCAAGTTGATAGTGTCCTTTTTTCAGAAAAAAAAAACCCAAAAAAACTCTTTGTAGCAATGCTGATCTCTTTCCACATGCCATTTTAGCCTCAGCAAGGTTTTGACTCAAAACAATACTGAAAGATAATGGTTATGTAAAAACCCGCAAAAATGTGTTAATAATAAATAAGCCAAAAGGCTTATAAAACAAAAAAGCCAAACACTGGAATACAAGAGATAGAAATCACATTTTTTTCCATAAATATAATTTCAGTGCAAAAGCCTCTGTTCGTAGGCATGCCAGTCTGAAAAACGAAGCCAATGTTCTGATTAAACACACGGTGTATTTTTATGTGAGGCTATGAAAAATGCGTTTTTACGCATTTCTGGTGAAGAAAAACCACCCCTGCTTTGTGAGAGATTCAGCACAACCCACCTGTGCTGCTCCTCTTGCTGACAGCACTGAGAAAGGGGCCAGCAAAGAGTTAAAGTCTGCTCTTTGCAGAAGCCTTCATCGCTTGAGTGGGGTTGAAGCTTTTTGCTTCCTAGTAAGGAGGGGTCACATGAATGCACAATACTCAATTCAGAGCGCAGTGTGGATCTGAAGAATTGAGGTCAGACAGGTTGAATTTCCTGTAATTTGCACAACCTGGAGTATTAACCCTGGACTTGTGTCAACATTTAGCAACCAGAATCCCCAAAGATCTCTGAGTTTGGGGTACACTGATAATGGGCTATCCAGTGTCAAAGGTGTGTTGCTGTTTAGTTTTTTCCACAGCTCATATCATAACCTTGCTCAGAGCTGGAGAACGACACAGTTATCTATTTCATTTCTGTCAAAAGCACTTGCTCTCCCTCAAAATAAAGATCACTGTGCAAATTCTTAGGTGGGCCATAAGTTCTAGCACTGCAAGGGGCATGACTGTACAGGCTGCCACATGAAAAGAGGCAGCACAGCTGGTACGGCAGAAGCACATTTGGATGCCCTGATAGATGTGTTCTCACTGATCAGATGATGCTGAGCATTTGCAATGGGAAAGAGGAACAGAAAGCACCATGTGAAAGCTCTTTTGATCCCTTTGCATATTACTGGAGAAAACCAGGCAACTTAGACATGAAGGGGGAACTACTGAAGGGTCTTGAGATGTTCATTACCGTACGTGAAAACATCTCACTTGACAACTGCCCAACTTCTGTTTTCTTGTCCAGTTCCTCAGATCAAAATGAATTCTGACACAGAGACAAGAAAACACTTTAGTCTCCTCATGATTAGCAAGGACTCACTCATCTAATACTCAGGTTAAAGTTCATCCAAAGCCAGTCACCTGGATGTATCTCATACAAATGAAACTATGAGCAGAGCATGCACCAAAATGGACTCGCATTCCCTCAAGGGGCTGGCAGGTAATCTTGCTGTTTATTATTCATATACTATCAATCAATCGGCCTAAAAGCCTGATTCCACAGCTCCTTAAAGAGGTGACAAGCACTAGTAACTCTAACCCACCACCAATGGTACAGAACCAGATCCTATAAATTATACATAGACTACAATAGGTTATGACTGAGCTGATTATCATGTGCTGTTAATGAATTATTTTTTTTTAAACTCAATCAAACAGAAAGACATGTCATGAGGTATATTGCCTATGTAAAGCTGAGCCTACCTTGTATGTTTTCATTTTTGTTCTGAAAATGAGAGCAGAATAGCTTCAGGAAAGCTGCTTTGACAATCTTGTCATTAGGAGAGCTACTATTTTGTACTAGGGCATCTGAGTTACCATGAGAGACAAACATGGAAGAAGAATTTTGGAGATGCAATCTGAAATATTCAGATAAGGTTGAATATTCATGGATTAACTATCTAGTTGGACCAGTGTCCGAGGTCCAGACACTGCCAAGCATTTAGGCACCTGACTCTCTGCGAAGGCAAAGAAGATTACATTCCCTTAAAAATTTGGGCTTTGATGCTTTTAAGGGAAAGAGCTTACTGCACAGAAAGTTTCTGCACTTTCTCCAAAATGTCAAAATTTTGGATTCATCTAATCTCTGACATTTGCTCTACAACCAAATTATACAGCATTTTTGAATATAGCTCCTCTAGTTTGTCCGATAGAATTATGTAGCTCAACTATGTCCAGTGAAATGTTCTAATGTAACTTTTATTAAATAAGAAAATAGACAGTAGACACATGTAATCATAAAAAGATTGAGCAGGCTCATTTCCTGGAGTTTATTTCCTTTTTGTAACAAATATTTACTGTCAAATGTTTATTACTTTTACATTTGGATTTTTTTAATACTTTATTGAATTAAAAATACCACATTACCATTGGCTAAAAGAGGAGACAGCTGTATTTGCCAATAATTTCTACAGTTAATGCCAATGACTAGTGCCAATTTTTTTTTTTCTTCATATTTTTGTAGACAGCTTTGAGACTTATGAAACAAGCATTCTGCAGATGAGGCATGAGAAACACAAAGGTGAAAAGAATGCAAACTTTGAAGGTTTAAAAACTAAAGCTGACCATTTCCTCTAAAGATTTTCCTTTCATTGCCTTCAAAGGCCAATTCAGAGTAGTAGAACGGGATGCAAATATTTACTTCAATTAATGGGATGTGACATAATTGATCCAAAGCTTCACAGTGTGAATACTAACTCTTAGCACCTATCTGTAATAGGAAAAGACTTCTAAATGAGCGATTGCAAATTGTTAGTCATCTGTTGATGTTCTACAAGGCTGTTTGTTAGCAGCTTCTAAAGTCCTCACAAAATAGGCTTTTCTTTGAGAGACGCTAAAGGAGCAATGGAGGAAAAAAGCAGTTTTCATTATGTTCTAAAGATATCAAATAATGAGACTGGTGAAAAACCCTGGGAGACACAAACACCTGCTGTCTGTAGCTCACAGAGAAGAACAGTGCCTGTTGGCTTGTTATGCTGGCAAGCAACTTGTCCCTGAAGCAAATCCAGACTGGACAGGCAATTTCTGCGTGAGAAACACTGACCACCTACCAGTAGGCTGACATTCTCATTAGGCACTGGACTACCCAGAAACAGACTGTTTTTTATCACAGCAAGGGAAATAGCAAATACATATTCCAACAGCAGTCAAGCTGGGCGACACCCACACAAGTGGAAGAACTTGAATCATCCCGGGTAGATCTGGGGTTTTCTTTACAGACCTATATTCTAATACTTTGCTTCCAGTACAGTAGTCCTGGTGGTCTGCAATTTCGTGATGGAGCTGGAAAATATAACCTACCCAGATTCTTTTCTTATTGTTTTATATTAGCTAGTCTCCAAATCCAAAATAAATAAAACAGCAAATGTGAAACTAAGAGCATGTTCCCAGGACTTGCATGTGCTCAAGAGTTTTAGTAATTTGGCATTTAGAAACCTCTGTTATCGCTGATTACTATTTTCTTTGTTAACGCTGATTTAAGATCCCAAGATTGCTTAGAATGGGAATAAAGGACATCTGAAAAATACAAATGGCTAGTTAATGACTGGAAGAAGCCTGTCTGCTTCATGCCTGTCTGTGTAGGACAGAATGACACCAGCTGATGCTGGTGACAGGACACAGTGCCTCATGACTTCTGGATATCTCTGAGGCCACACTGGAAGTAAGCATTTCTCCAGTCCCTTTGTCAAGTGGGATGCAGACATCCAGTTCTCTGCAAGACTTTAGGAAAAGTTTAGCTGTCCAAATTCCAGAGGACAAGTCAAAGAGATTCATCTCAAATATGACCTACTTCTAGAGACACCAAAAATCAGTGTTTCCACTTTGCCAACTAACCATGTGATAGACATTTTGCACCCAAATCCTGACTAAACATCACGTTGCTGAGAAAACACACAGGAAAGGGACTAATCCTGCACAAATCTCTAACTGGCCTCATCAAACAAGCAGTCACTGGTATTTCCTTGGCACAGAGTTAGAGTCAGCTCTTCAGAACACTGTAGAGGTCTGAAGGTGAGGTCTACTGAAAGATCCAGCCAGTCACCTAAGCTGACTCCGTGGAAGCAGGCAAGTGCTCTTGTAAGAACAGGCTTTCACCTCAGCTGAACTCCCAGCAAAACAATCTCTACTGAGCACTTCAGCAAGACAGTGTCAAAAAGGGAAGTGTTCCTAAAATAAGGCCAAGTACAAACAAAAGTTTTTCTGGGTCTGCTGTAGGAGATTCACAAGACCAGCGTGGGGAAAGGAGGAGGGCTGTGTAACTTTGTGCTGTTGACACACAGGTCAATAGGAGTTTGACTACCGATTTTCTACCAGCAGTGCTGAACACGCAGAGAATCCCATTAAGTAGTTCTGAGGAAAGCACCAACTCCTTTTCTCCCCCAGTGTTTGCCAGTTTTATTTCCACTGCCCACCTTGTTTCCAGGTGCACCTCATGAGCTCTTACCTCCATATTCTTACAGAATGTGGCATTGGTTCCAAAAAGTATCTGGCACTGTTCATCGGCACTGTAGTGCATTCCAGGCAGCTTGTGAGGGAGCCGCACCGCGTACTGGCTTCGGGGGTCTGTTACCAGCAAACAGGTGCTGACCTTGGACCTGTGGAGCGTAAGAATTAGAAAACATGCCTTTAAGGGAAAGCACCTTTGAACTGGAGTGTTAGATCACTGCTGTAGAGAAGCTGTTGTCCCCTCTCTGATGGGGAATCTGATGACCTTGTGTGAAACAGTGGTGATTTTTCCCAGGGTATGTCTGGAAGTCTTCTAAATCAGTGAAAGAAAATGAATAGAAAGGTCCTCAGGAACTCATCCCTGGCCCCAGCCCTGAAAGCAGAATCAACTATATTCACATCAGTCTGAGTTAAATATTTATCTAAATTATTCCTAAAACTCCGATGGAGATTCAATTCTGCCCTCAGGTTTGCTAGTCTAAAGCTTCACAAGCCTTACAATAACAGCTAGAAAGTCTTATATCATGTCTCACCTGAATCCCCCAGCTGAATTTTGAGCTCTTAACTTCTTTTCTTATCCATCACAGAGAAAAAAGAAAGATTTTTCCCCTTTCCCCCACAACAATCTTTCACAACTTGGAATACAACTGTCATCACCCCTCTATGAGGGACCAGAGTGAGTTCAGGTACAACTTTTTTCAACTTCATGCCTTTAATGTAGAAGTAGATATCCCATTTTCTTTTATTATTTTCCTTGTCTCTCCCACATCTAATCCCTAGAGTGGGGAATTTTCCACGCTGAATCCATTTCTAGCAACAAAAGCACTGGCCAGTGTGCCAGACATTGTCAGAGACTTGTGCTGTAGGTTTAAGACCACAATTACAGAGTTCAGACAATCCCGGTGCTTGCTGTAGCACATGAGAATTAACAAGCAGCAGGACAGAAATCCTTCCTTAACTGCTGAATATGATGAACTGAAATATGGATCCAGTGGGAAATAAGTTTATAGTGAACTGTTTAAGACCAACACTCACTGAGGAGTGGGAAAACAGATCAGAATTACCTCCAGGCAAAGTAAAGTTTCCATAAAATAAAAGCTGCTTAGCAATAATAATAATGATGACAGTAGAAGCCACAGCACAAAACTGGCATCATCCTCCAGTGGAGATTTTTTTCAGGCCACCTACACACAGATTTGTGTCACTGCAAATATGAAGGGCAATTCCGTAAGATGAAGGTGACCTGGGATTGTTTTTAAGCAGCTCTCAGTACACTGACCACTGCACATAATTCTTCTGCTTCTCTGCAAATCTCAGTTGCCAAAGGGCTAATGTAATGGAGACAGATTCAAACTTGCACACCCTAATGACATGCACAAACACTGGTTTTTTTAAGGAAAATTGATTAGACTTTCACTTTCAAATAACACATTGGATTCTTGCTCAAGAGGATTTTTGATAATCAGCACAATTCTTACTTTAGGAAGTTTTCAAGGTCATCGCGGCTGCATGAAGACCAGGAAAGGTCACTTGGGTTCCTGCCCTTCACCCATTCTCCAGACATAATATGAGACCTCCCTGCGCAGGGCTGATGATCATCGTCATGGCTCATTCCCATGCTGTTTGATTAAAACAAAACAGGACACACACAAAAAAAAAAACCCTATCAAGTTATGATGTAGGTTTCTCATTTCCCATTGGACTTACGACACTCTTAGCAATTAACAAGTCAAAACCAGGCTGTACATGTAACACAGAATCATTCACCTACTACTGTGGACACCTGTTTCATGAGTAACTATAGGTTCTTCCATGATGGTAAAGAAGGGGTATCTGATGTGACCAAGTTCACCTGCTACATCTATGAAACATCAGGAGTCCTGACAGGCAGTCCAACACTCAGCCCATTGTCCAGTGCTGCCTGGCAGCAAAAGTGAGTTAAGGGTTTTCCACCCTGCTTTGTAATGATCATGAAAACTTTTTATTTATTTATTTAAATCATCCAGAATGATGACATTTTGGAATTATAACATTCTTCCTTCAATTCCAACATGAAATGGAAAAGAGCTTTCAGATAAAAGGTGCCTTGTATGGCCAGTGTCACTTTCTGTCACTTTTCATTTTGGGGTAATGGCTTGGAGCTAGAAAAGGCCAGATTTAGGTTAGACATTAGGAAAAAGTTCTTTACTCTGAGGGTGATAGATCACTGGAACAGGTTGCCCAGAGAGGTGGTGGAGGCCCCATCCCTAGAGACATTCAAGGCCAGGCTTGATGAGGCTCTGAGCAGCCTGACCTAGTTAGAGATGTCCCTGCTTATTGCAGAGGGGATGGACTAGATGGCCTTGAGAGGTCTCTTCCAACCCAATACATTCTATGATTCTAGCAAAATAACAGTCACCAATTTGGGGCTGAAACCACAGATTAATAGAAGCCTGTGGGTCTCCAGCTGGCTAGTCTGAAGAAGCCAGGAGCAGTACCTTTAAATATGGTGCTGGACTCCTTAATCTGTGCTATTTCTCCACAAATCAGAGGCTCCTGTTTTCTTTCTGACTGTGCTCTTGGCTTTGCTTCTTTTCAGTTTTGGGACTCAATTGTTCAAAGCCTGAACACGACATACATTTCTAGTTGCAATGAACCAAAACCAGCTTCAGCAGTTTGATAATTATGGCTTTGATTAAACCACCATCTATACTATTTTTAGCTTAAAGTGAAGATTATATGGTGGAGTCTATTATTTTAGGTTTATCTCCAGGGACATTATTATTTCTAGCAAAACTACATTTAACATAATTCTTAAACTCAGAAGTTCATAGTTATTCTTGCTTTAAAACCTTTGAGGATTTTGAACACAGCGGAAACATCAATATCAAGCACATTTTGTTTGATGTGCACACAAATAATTCAACAGTCTATTAGTAACTCAACTTCAAAATGGCAAAAAGTGAAATTCCTGCTCCACTGAATTGAATGGGAGTTTCGCCATTGACTTCAACAGAGCCTGGATTTCACTCCAAATATTTTACCCATGTTGTTTCTACACACAGAGAAAACTCTTCACATGCTAGGAAAAAAAGTTCCAGCAGTATTCCTCCAATGCAAATAAGCCCATCTAAAGTTCAGATTCCTAAAAGTCAAGAAAGGAAGAGCTAAGGACCATGAAACAAGGTATGTAAGCTTGCTGGAAATCTTCCAGAGGAAAGTTTGCCCCAAACTGCCAGTTCAGAAGGCTTGTGGCCGTGCAGCAATAGTGTTAACTTTTCTAATGGAAAGGAGGCAGGTTTCCAAGCTTTCTTTCAGCTTGCCTGCCTTGTGACTGCCACAGCGCTCAGACTCAAAGTTGAGTCGTTCAGGATTCTACTCTGTCAGGGCTTCTGTGAGATGGGATTTGGCAGCTCTCCCATTCTGGCAGCTTCCTCAACGGCCTCCTGGTTGGCACCTCAGCTGTTCCACTTGAAAAGGATGAAAACAAACCATCTTCCTGACTTCCCAAGTGTTTTAGGCTCCCTGATTTTCTCTCTTTCACAAAAGACTAGTGTTTGGCCTGCAGTTGTTAATTAAGAAACGCCTTGGCTTTCTGATTAACTTCATTTATTCCTTGTTAGATTTGTTGAAAGTGGGATTTTTTTTTTTTGTTGGCAAACAACAAGGACAACAGTTACTAATCAGCACATTCCTGTCCTTAACTTTTTTCAATCCTGACCTCTTGAAATGCAGGGGCTAACATTCATTACTCAGCTTTGATTTTGCAAGGGTGTTTGAAGCAGGCAGAATGCATTTTCTACAAAGACTGAGTCAGAACTCATATCTCAGAGTTATTTACAGGCTTATTCTGAAAATCATTTAACTCTTATATGTGTGGAAATTGACACCTTTCTGGATCAGTCCTGATTTCTTAACAGAAATTCTTTAAAGGGACATAAGCGTAAAGGAACTGAGCCACAGCTATTGGTGGAAAGCAGAGGACCTCTGCTAAGTCACAAAACCATGACAGTTTCTATTAGTTTGGGTTCTGGCCTCAAGGTAGGCAGGCAACCTCTATTGGCCTCGCTGTGATGAGTTTCTGGTAGAATGAAACCAGCAACACCTTTGGAGCCTGTTTTAATTGGCAGTGCAGAACTTTTCCCAGCATCTACTTTACCTTACAATGACTCACTTGAGGAAGGGATTAAATGACCTGCAGGACTAAGGCATACCCTAGCACGCTAACACATTCTTTTCTGAAGTTCAGGGGTCTCCAGCTACATCAAAGGGATCAGTTTTTCCTAAACACATAGTAAATGTAATGCCATGCTGATTCTTTTCACTAATGAATAGTTCCCCCTCCTTCTAACAGAAATAAACCAGACAAAGCGTTATGGGTTTGTATGAAACAGCAGCGCAAGCGCTGATTCAGTACTTTCCATTTTCTTTGTGATCATCTAATCTTACCTGCTATTCAGAAGTTCACATGGAATTAGAGGCAGATAATCAGTCTCTTGCACTATTCTGCCTCGGGAAGGAGTTCTATTCTTACATGAACAGATCTTGAAAGAAGAGCTGATAAGAAGGCCTCTTACATTAGAATTAGGAATGTCAAAATGGCACTAAAATACCCTGCAAACCCACTGCCCTCTGCGCTCTCCAAGTCATAACAATCCATTTTATCAGGAGCAACAAACACACGCTGCATGTTATCCTTTACACCACAAAGCCAGCAGGGCCACTGCAAATGGGCAGGACTCGATTTGCCTTTGAGTTGTTACTACCACAGTCACTCACTCCGTTCTAAGTGCAGGGTAAATTTCAGCCAGTGGTTCATCACAATCTCCTCCTGAAGACAATGAGATCCCACAAAGGCAAGCAAGACCAGCTCAGACTGTCAGCTCTTTCATTCTATGTTTATTCAGAGTAAGCACAATGGGACCCTGGCTTCACACTCCAGCTTCTTTTCTAACATAAACAATGCATTGGTTATCGGTCAAAGACACTGAGGCATCTCCAAAGGAGTCCTGCAGCACATTTATTGTTGCTCATCATATGTGAGTCCAGAAACAAACTGACCGACCAGTTTGAGTTCTGACTGTTAATATAATCACAGCAAGGCAAATTTTATCAGGAGTCACAGGGAGGCAGCAACAACAGATCTCTTTGATGCTGTTTTTCTGTAGAATGAGACTTTATATTAGCATTGCTGTGAATGAAAAATCGCATGCAGCCTCCCAAAGCCCTGGCCTCTCTGAAGTCTGTGCTCCTTTCCAGGACACTCTTCCCTGTCAGAGTTTACAGAGCAATCAGAATTGGGTCAGGACGCCACAATTACACTCTGGGCTTGAGCCGGCCAATTTCTTGTGTAACCTTTTTAAGCCAAATGCAATTAACAGCCATTTGTTTTCCAACAGCAATGGTAGATAAATGCACTTGCTTTGTTTGTTTCAGTCATTAGTGGAGCTTCTTCTCTAGACGGTTAATGTAACTAAACTGCTCTGTTTACTCTTGGTGTGTTTTCCAGTGTTTCCTGTTATTCTTTAAAAGCCCGAGCCAGAGCGCACCAAAGCCTGTGGAAAGCCCTACTGCCTTCAGTGCACTGTGACTTGCACCTCCAAGTTCTCAAGGTCATGTATACAAATCTTCATCAGAACTACTATGACTCTCAATAGGTTTCCTATTAAAAGCCCCAAATCCCAGTTACAGGATAACGCCAAGGGCTGGGGGAAACAGATTTAGGAGATGCTTTAAATTTTTTCAACAGCTGCAACTTTGTGGCTGGTAACAGACCACTTGAGAATTCCCCAGGATTATTATTGTACACTTTGGTGGGGAGAGATTATGAAGTAGGGGCAAAGAAGCAAGTTAGATAGAAAATAACATCAGCAGTAAAACAAGAACTTCCCTTCAGAAAAAGGTAAAAAGAGGGTAGCAAGTGAATGAAGGAACTATGAAGAAAGGAAGCCTGAAAAAAACATGCCCAGAAGTAGAAACACCATGAGCTTCTACAGCCCCTCTTGTTTCAAATGAGCCCTTTAGCTGGCTGTTAATGAGTGTCTCCATAGCTTCCCTGTGAAAGGCAAACCATCCCATTTGTCTGCAAATACAGGGCTAGTCAAACACTGGTTCACTTCAGAAACGACTGCTGCTCAGGACTAGCAAGGCTACCCAAGGTGGGCTGGCTGTCACCCCAGCTGCTTATTAGACTTCTGCATCATGGCGCACAGCGGATTGCTCTCCACACAACTGGCACTAACCTCGGAAGTCACCACTTCTCCAAAGGACAGCAAGGCCATCCAGCTACCAAGAAGGAAATGAGGACAGTGGTCAGTCTCTCACTTCTAAAGACAGAGAAATCCAAGAGAGAGTCTTTCTCTCCTTGAAGGACCACCTCACAAATGGCTGCAACTGTCTAAGCTTGGCAAGACATTAAAGAGGAAGAGCTCCTTGGGGCCACCTGCCTGCAAACCACTGAGGTTTTTACATGAAAAGGCTGGATGATCTTTGTTTGCTGGAAAGCACGTTTTACCTACCTGTGTTTATAACAGATGCCTTAGCCTGCAGATGTTCTCTAAAAGGCTCTGTTTCTGCAAGGCTACACCAAATTGCTAAAAGCTATAAGCAGTACCAGGAGCTGCACGTCACAGCAGGGTAGGTCACTGCTGACCTCGAGAAAGCATATAAAAAGTCATTCCCTGTGACCCAGCTTGCCATGACTCACTCAGACATAATCTAGCATTAACTGCAGAGCCAGGATTAACCACAAGATTTCTTTCTAAACCCCACTGAAGAAATATAAATGCAAAGGAAGGGCAGATTGGACAATATCCTCACACATACTGGGAGAGGGAAGGGAGAAGGGGAGCTGTAATTTATCTGCTCTGCCATTTCAATGTGGGCAGGATGACAGTGCTCCACAGAAAGCCTGCTACTTAGACATGCTGAGGGCACAAATGCCATCCATTTATCTATATGAAAGACATAACTGAAGGACGTCATTCCTCCCACTTCTTGTATCGGGTCTCTAGGAATGGTTGAGAAGGGACTCCCAACTATAGTCCCTCCAATCTCAACCACAGAGGAAGATGCTGGTAAGGAAGGAGGTTATACAGGGTGCGTGGCTGACGGCTGAGAACATTAAACATGGCCATCAAACTCAGACCAATACAGGTCACTAAGCAGAGAACGTATGTCAACAGTTCTCTGCAGCTACTAACTTGGGCTGGATTTGAACCAGCAACCTAGAAGTGGGAGATAGTATATCACATAATCAAGCCTATGAGTCGTCCAGTCCCAAATCAAGTTCAATGTTAGGAATTTTTATTAATGTTTGAAATTGAAGCTGCATCACTGGAAAGATGCCTACTTCTGAACTGGTTCAACATGTTAAACATTTTAATATAAAATGCTGATATCTGGGAAGTTATGAGGTTTCCAACCAGTTGAGAATAAAAGCATAACAGAGGCAGAAGTGAAAGGGGGTTGCTCATTAGAGCTGGAATTATAACACGAGCTGCAGTGCAAAATGAGGACAGTAATTTTAAGAGAGTGGCCTGGGAAGGTGATGCACCTCCAAAGCAACCAAAGAGAGGCAGAGAAAGCCAGAGTGGTCAGAAGGGAGTCCAAGTGAGGCTTGGACAGAGGGCAAACTAACAAATGCTGGGGAAACGCTGAAGTGAGCTGAGCTGGGGAGGAGGCAACGAAGCAGCTTGTGTAACCTTCTTACATAAACAACAGTCACTAAGACTGCTGGGGCTTAATGGGAAACAGGCTTTTTCACCTTGTGCTTTTCAAACATGTACACACAGTCACTTAGATCTAACTTGGCTATTTTCAGAAGCTGTCCAGAGGTATTCTGGGAAGCCGTGATGAAGAGAAAGAGAGGAGACTACTTAAAGCATTTGAAGTAATCAAAGATGGTCATTGCACACATAGTGTTATCTAGAACAGGGGTGTTCAGAATGGGTGCTGAGCTACTGGGGGTTTTCATCTGACAAGACAGAATTTAAAGGGAGCCATGACTACTGGACTCTTGTTTTCGTAACCAAGTTTATGTCACTCTCCAATAATGAAGTAACCAGATATTTTATATGGTTATCTACTCATCAAACAGCCAAGAAGCCAACAACAGCGAGTGAGAACACACGAACGCCTATGGTGAATAACAGTGTGGAAAGCTGTGGTTTATTCAGCTGCATGACAGATCCAGCCCTTTATGATACGGTTTTCATTTAAAAAGAATTATTTCTTTTGCCACGGAATCTGGAAGGCAGCAAGTATGAGCTTGTGCCACAAGGGACAGATAGCACACATGAGAGACTGAAACAGCAGGAACAGGCAATGTGGCCTTTACTCGCTCAAACATTTCATCTAAAAGCTCGCTGCCCACATGGCCCTGGATACCTGTAACAGAGCTGGCCAAACCCCACTGACATCAACAACGGCCCTTTTATATGGCTTGGCTGAAGTGAGATCAAGGCCATGAAGAACAGGGTGGATCATCCTAGGATCTTCTCCCCAGCAATATGGCAAGCTCACACTATTGACTACTACTTCCAGCTGACGTTTGCTCATGTGATTCTCTCTCGAGAATCCTTGTTGCTTTTACAGAGTGGCTGATTCAGAGAAGGTCAGGCATTGCCTGATGTATTCCAAGATGTTTGGTAAGATGAAGGAATCCAGTTGCAGTGCAACTGAACACTCAGCATTCCAATGGCCTGCTTCCACTGCACCTAATTTGAAGGATGTGTTTACAGCATAGCAACCTTTTCCTGAAAAAGCTTTGCAGTGTGGCAAGAATCAGAAGGTTCCAAGACTGCAGAGGGTAGTGTACCTTGTGGTAGAGAAAGGTGTGCTCCACCAAATACAAAGTCCTAGAAAAAGCTGAAGTAGATCAATATATGTACAAATAAATGATGGAAATTCCCCACTGAAGAGGCAGCATTACCTCAGGAAAACAGCCTTCCTCCTTCTGAGTCTAATGCTCACATCTTTCCAAGTCCCATACAGGATCTGACATAAATCTTTAAACGTGTGAGCTGTCAACCAGTGACTGTCCAGTAGCATGTATTCAGACTCAGAAAGGACTGTCATTACCCAGTAAACCGCCCAGCACCAACTCTCCCAGCAGAGATGGGGTCCTGTCCCGTTTAGAATCCTGTCTCTCTGAAAGAAGACTTTAAAGATGCAAAGTAAGGTACAACTCTGAGTTATCATGGGTGAGTGTGTAATGGCTGTAACAGCCCCCTCCCCTACTGCATCCTCTACTCAAAAGTGGTCATAGTGGTTCAGTCTGATGGTGCTGACACAGCCAGGACTCACCTGAACCTACAGAGGCAATGGAGATGTGGGGAAGACTCATGTAATTAATTCAATCACATGACCACTGCCCAACATCACATGGAAATAACTGCCCAGGGCTAAAAATGCTCCTTCTCTGCCCTCACACCCTCCCAAAAGGACCAGGAGCTCAGCGCACTTAACACTGACAGGATCAATTCCACTTTCTTTCCTGCTGATCAGACCACACAATGGCTTCCCTTCCAGCCTTTCTGGTTTTTTCCCTGTGGGTCTTAATGCCACTCAGCACAGAGATTCCTTGCCCTTTTGCATTCCTAGAGCGCTACCCCATCTCTGGGCAGTCATCCAACCTGACACCCAGCATTTGTAAACACTTTCACATGCTTTGAGACGTGCCAACAACACACAGAGGCAACAGGTTTCTGACAGAACAGCTTTGCTAAGAGTCAGGGATTGCTTTAAAAGTCCAATCCCTGTTGAGGAGGTGAACACAAATAGAGCAAAAACCCACTCATTGTAAAACATGCGTCAGTGGCTCTTTACTGGGAATCACTCCTCTTAGGCTGTCACTGAAGAGACAGTGGCTATTGGTCATGATCACAGCCAAGCTGTGACACTAAAGCAAGAATAAAGTTATCTGAGGGACAAAGAGTAATGTCCCCATGAAAATGTATGGGCTAAGCTGCTTACTTGCCCTCCGAAAGATGTAACCCACTTCTTGGATGTGAAAAAGTGCTCTCTCTCTCACTTGCTTCAGTCTGGTTTCAGGAAACAGGGAGTTGTTGCAGAAGGAGCACAGTGACAATGAATGAAACAGTGGCAGGCAGAGAAAGACTGCTCATTTCTCTTTTCTGGTGAGCAGAGGCTGTGGTGCTCCATCTGTAGCTCCTCATATGCAGAAAGCACCCTGGTGCATCGCAGAAGCTAACACACTGAAGGGTAACAAGCTGTTTGCTTTCAGCACTGCCTGAAGTGGGTGAGAATGAGACCTCAGAAAACGCGACAAGCATTTCCTCAGAAGATGAAAAGGGAATATAAATTGTAAAGTGGGGAAAAAAAGAGAAAACCCTGGGATAGCTGGGTGGGAATTCCCACCCACTAGGGAAGAGAAACAAAAGCTCAGTAAGAACGGCTGACAGGTCTGTCACTCAAAGTGTTAGCAACCTAAGGGGAAGCTCTTGCATGCCATCACTTTTCCAAAACTCCCGTGAAACCAGTGAAAGCTTCCAGTCAACTACATTAATAAGTGAGGGTCAAACCTGAATGAAGAGACACAGCACGAGACACCCTTAAAAGAAATTCAAGGAGAAGGGAGAGATGGTGCTGCATATTTCCCAAATATGTGCAACACAAGTAACCACAACCATCCCACACTCTACCCCATCAGGAAGCCACCCACTGCTGAGCACCAGGGGAAGCAGAGCAGCCTGGGGAATGCTCTGCAGGAGTCAGGAATGCTGGCTGCCTTCCCCACACTGGGAGATGAATTCTCCATTCCTGGAGATGGGAAAGAGGAGATGACCAACATCAGAAGACAAAGAGATGTGAAGTAACTGTAATGTATATATAATTTTACCAGTCTGAAGTCCCCAGACAAGCCAGTGAATACATACGTGCATCATGGCTCCCAGAGCAGCAGAAGTCCTTTTCACAGAAAGAAATATTTTTCAGCCTCCTTTTTTTATTCTTCTTTCATGCTCTACGCTGTCAATCACTGTGGGCTTGCAGATTCAGTGCAAGAATCCTATGTGACCCTCTTGCACTGATTCATCAAAATGACAGGTGACTAAGTGGACAGTAACAAACCTGCATGTTCTCTTTTTTTAGCAAGAGCTAAAAAAACCCCCAAACAACTCTCTAGAAAAAAAGTTGCCCAGGAAATGCTCAATCCAATTCTATCAGTCGCAGTTATAATCTAGTAACGGATCAGTCTGCAGCAGTTCAGCTGAAGACATTTGCTATAAGGACACCATCTTTTCAGTGGTATCCTTGTCACAGTTACTTCCATCACCGTGGAGTTCTCCTCATCCTTATGGAAACTTTGTTTCCGATAACGCTCCTCCTGTGTACCCAGCTCCCTAAACTCTTGGGAATTTTTATAATGGTACAGCTGGGAAAATAATTCATAATCCCAGAACCATCTGGCCTCTGCTGTTCTTAAATGATTTTAAAAGATCAGCATGCCATCTCATTTAGCCTCAACTCATTTGATTGGCAGGGAGAGACTTGATATCAAATGGAAATGTTGCAAATTATGGCTTGGTATCAAAGCAATTTGGAAATTATATGTTCAGACCAATACTGAAGTGGAATTCTTTGGATAGTGGGTGTGCCTGGTTGCCTACAAACCTCAAGTCTAATGAAGCCAAGTTTGCTTCAGATTGTCTAAGAATGCCACACCAAGAAAGTAAAAAGCATTTAACTGATGACAACGTGCTGGAGACCACATAGGAGTTACTTTCATGGGATTCTGTTCATTATATTCAGAGGTGCTGCTGCAATAACGCATTTGGAACATCTGGGATGGTTCCTTCAAACACCTTAACAATTTCAGAATGAGCTGCAGGTATGTGTTGTGTACTTAAGGTATAAACCCAAAATAGAAATGTAATTTCCTAAAAAAACCAAGATGTCTTTTTCCTCTGAATGGAGACAAGCCTCAGGATCCTATCTGTGCTAGTACTGAACAGGTGTCAATAACAGGGTGAAATAATGGAGAAAGAGGTAAAAAAAAATATACCCAATGGAGAGGATGGCACTTAAAATGAGGAGATGGGAGTTGATGCTTGTGCACACAAGCAGAAAAGCAGAAGACAAAGTCATTATTGTAATGCTTCTGTAGGAAAACTGGGTTTGCCACATTATTTTAAAGTTACTGAAACCAGGCAACCTGCATTTTTAATTAAAAACTGACCACAGATGACCATGGGTGGCTCATGATGGATACCAGGGAAGAATTCTGCCCTCTTGGGTTAATTCTATCCCGTGTTACATAGCAAGCAGCTTTACTTGAGATAAAGGAGGCACTAGACAGGAAAGAATTTACCCATTGAAAGGTGCTAGCGGTTGTGTTTTCGAGAGGAAGAAAGAAAGCTGTGCTTTTCCTTTGAAGGAAATATACTTTTCCCAAAACTATCTAAACTAAGAAACAAACTGTTTCCAGGGTACGTTTCTTTATCCTCTCTAGTTTTAATGTCATAATTTAAAATAATGCTTAAAATGCTACCTTAGAGACCTGCCACTTCATTAGCGATCTCCGGACTGATGCTGGCAGCAGCAGGGTGGTAGGAAGGGAGCCCAGCTGGTAGCAGGTGGAGGAGATGGGTGGGCTTTGGACTCTCACTGGCAGGTGACAGCCAGCTACCAGAGGGTGGACATCAGAAATTTCTGCAAGATCCGACTATCCCATATGTGGGTAAGATCTGGCATAGAAAATTAGCGTCTCAGTGGTCTTTGGAGCTAAAACAATACTAATTTTTAAGGCTCAACACCCTAAGTTAATTAGACCTCAGTAGGAAGGAAACTTTTCAAGCAAGCAAGAACAAACTCTTATGATCAGACTCCTTTTGCTTTGATTTGTTTTGCCTAAACAAGAACAAAAAGCAGAAAAACTGAGAAAACTGTGGATTGCATTTTTTTGTTGGTAATTTGTTTTTTTTTTTTTTTTTTTGAAACTGGGGTTCAAGTAATGCTTTTTGCTAAATTTTATTCCCCAACACAACTGTTGGTCAAGATGCAGCCAACTTTGTTCCACTACAGCACAACCTTCCACTGACATAATGGTAAAGGGAACCACGTTTTTAGAGGCAACAACAGTTCCACTGGTGCTGCTGCTGCTGAGTTACTACCAAAGGCTTTTCCAAGTGACAGCCTGGGATTTATCACCTTCCCCAGCTCCGCAGTCATTTTCACCTGGAACCTGTTGAACACAGCAGGCCAGGCAGACAGCATGGGTTACAGGCTATTGGAACCCAACTGCTAGTGGAAAAGTAAATATTTCAGCTAGATTGCTGCTCTTGTATAAAAACAACTGATTACTTGGTAAATGGCACTTGCAAACCTAATATTTCCTGTGTTGGTGTGTACAGTAGAGGTTGCACAATAGGGACTTGTACTGTCCCTATGTTCTGGGTCACTGGGTGCACAAGGCTGTTGCCAGCAAAGCCAATGAAGTATGAAACCAGAACCCTTGTAGCAGGAAGCGTAGGCGAGATTTGCCAAATCATTACGGCCCAGCTATTTAACATGGCCTTGGCTTACTCAGCAGAATAAGCCTTCAAAAAGAAAGACAGAGCTGGCAAAGCCACAAAGCTATTGATTAAACGAAAATTGTGTTGTCTGGGAGTTTCTAAATGACTGCCGCTTGCCTCTTTGGTGCAGTTCTATTATGTTAAGTAAAGCTGTACAAGATGCTCAAAAACAAAGAAATTAGAGAGACTGCAAGAGAATGTTGCTTCACTAGGGATTACACAGACATCCTTCACAAAGCATAGAGTAAAACCATAGGAACCCTTGCCCAGAACCACACTAATGCTTCCCACAGGAGACCAGAAAGCAATGGGAGGTGGACATTCCCACGCCCAGTTCCAATGTGGTTACATTCCAATACTGTAAATAAACCATCCAACTTGGAAGATACAAGGGTGAGAAAGGATGCACAAGACAGAGGGAAGGTACCCACCACCATCTTAGGCTTAGCAGGTTCAGTGACCACGCCTGTAAATACATTGTAGTTTTACTGCAAAACTAAAACAAACACCCAAACCCAGGCCTATTATCCAGAGCCTGGCACACGATACAACTCTAATCTCTCCATTTCTCCATCCCAATCTTCATTTATCTCTATGTGATTTCTGTATGTGATTTTCTTTACGTGATTTTTCTCTATGTGATATCCTACTGACATGGCAAAACCAGCGTGCCCAGACTAGGTTAATACAACAGGGATAATTCTACTTCTGGGATTCAAATTAACTTGCTCAGGTATCACGTACTGTATTATGTTGGGCAAATGCACGTTCTACGTAGTGGTGCTGCATCACAATCTCTTCCTCAGGTCAAACATCCATGCTTGCAGAAGTTGCAGGTTTCTAAACCAGACCACTCTGTGTTATCAAAAGTGAAAGAAGCACCTCCTGAAATGTTAGGCTATACCTTGTTCTCTCTCAGAACCAGAATATGTTATTAAAGAATTGCTTTGACTAGATCCCACTGATTCTGATGTACAAACACATATGATGAAACAGGCACTGTTCTATTACGTCCTTTTGGACTTGTATAGCGAAGGGCAACTTAATGCTGAAAATGTGCTTGCAATTATCTGTGGAAGAAGAATGAAACCTGGGAGGAGGGGAACAAGAAAAGGGAGCCTGGGAACAGAGAGAGACATTCCACAACAGATTTACAACACAAATGGCAGAAAATAAAATTAGCAACTCCAGGGTGGGTACAGACTGTTGCCAGCATTTTTGGCCAGCCTCAGGGTATGTCTACACGGCAGTCAGTCACTCCCAGTAATCCTGAGACTGCAATATACTGGAACAGCAACATCCTCCTGTGAGATTTAAAATGGAGAGTGTTGGCACTAGTAGAATATGGCTGGGGCAGTTAACTGCCTGACTCAAACTACCCAGCTACTCAGCAAGTCTTGGTGCAGCAACACAGTGACTAGTACCTGAGCTTGCTAGAGTAAAGCTAGCATGGGATTGCCTCTGGCTCCAGCTCTCCTTGGGATCCGACTGACCTTGATTTTCAACCTCTACAAATACAGACATGGGAGTTCCAACCCATTGTCTCTTGCAGCACGGTCAAAACAGCCCCAAAGGGTTTTATCAAGGCACAGAGGGAACTGCACCACAGCTCTCCACCACAAGACACAATCTACACCCGAACCACCAGCAGTGCCAGTGGAGAGGTTTATTCAGCCACAAGACAGATCCTGTCAGTCACAGGCTGCACCCCTGAACCATCACATAAGTGGATACTACCCTACAAAGGCCCACAAGATGAGCACCACTTTGCAAGGTCTCTCTCTGATTAAAAAAAACCATTCAAGCCCAGGAGTGAGAGAGTCAGCTGCGGGTATGTGTTAAGCCAGAGTCTTCAACGACAGGCTGAAATATTATCCTAAACTTACAAAGTCTGGCCTCATTTGCAGGACAGAGGGACTAGAGTTAAAACTGAAGTTGTCCAGATAACCCTGAAAGAGAGACTTCGGTGCTTCTACATGTTTGATTCTTCAACTTCAGTAATGTTGGTTTTAATGCCTTTTGGGAGGTAAGAAGTAATCTGGGGACAGATTGCTTCCTGGCAATTAATTGGTGTACTTTTGCAATAGCAAGGAAGAAAAACATTCCACAGAAATTCAGGTCAGGCAGAATTTGCCTGATAAATGTGGGACTAAGTCATGCCTCTGCTATACTTCAGACAGCAGTTGCAAGGTCTGCCTTCTTTTCTGTGACTGATCTCGCTGTCAGCACAGTCGCACTCAAGGATCCTACTTGTTGCTTTGCTCATACTTCTAAAAACCAGCTCTTTGCAAATGCTCTGAAGAAATCCTTGTATTTGCCATCATACAATGCAGATGGTCAATCGAGCAACACAGAGCAGAAAAAAAAAAAGCTCTGATGAGAGCTTTTTTGAAAAATAGGGCTAATGTTTAAAGTCAGACGGGATAGAAATTATATGCTCATGGGTAGAGCTGTGTTCAAGGCTAGACTATGGTAAGCTGTTCTTTCAAAACAGCCTCTCAGGTCCCACATCCTGCACCTAAATGTTATAATCCCAGGATACAATGAGAGAATTCGCAGCAAAGGTCCCTTCACTTTTATATCATTTCCAGAGCCACTCCCATTGCACCACCACCATGATTTGGCTGGCTGGCTCCATTGCTGCCAGCGCTGCACTGACTCTGCACCATTTACTCTGGTGGTCCTCAGCTTCTACGTCAAACACATCGGTTTTAAAATGCATCATGACCAAAGCTTTCTAAATTGCAGGGTGAGGGAGAAGGGGGACTGTTCATTTCCTGTTTGGTTCTTCGGAATTAAGCTTGGATGCCTGCACCACACTGGCCTGGCTTTGCCAGTGTACATCGTCCCAGGGTGTTATTCTGTACCTTTTGGATCTGCTCAAGACACGTTCCCCTTTGGCCTGCTTTACAACTATTTGCTTGACAAAATCTCTCTGCTGGGTGCTGCATTAGACACCTCAGGGAGTTGAGTTTATTCACAAGTCTATTAGCATACATATCTGACCACAAAGGGATCATCCAGAGAGTGCTTTTTCCTTAACTGCAACACCACTGCTGCTTGAGATGTGACAAAGGCCGTACTTAATCATGTAGCAAATAATTATGCACCCTAAAGTACTTTTAGCCAAGCTACATCTATCAACACTTGACATCTAAAGTAAATAATCACACTGGATAGAAACCTGCCGGCTCTAAACTCTTGTCCGATTCCAAATCCAGAGCTGTTTGGTTTGTGCACTACAGGCTTTTTACCTTTGGACTGCTTTTTGTCCTCATCTGTTTCAGCTTCAAATTTGAGGCCATGTGGTTTCAGACTGCTGGCAACAGACTGCATCTTCCTTATTGTCAGTTGATTTTGATTCACTTTCTTAAGGGCATCTGACACGGCGTGGCTTCCAGCCATACCACCTCCGGCTATTCTCTCACCATCTAGGCAGTGCCAGGTTCCGCTAGCTCATGAATGGGAATCTTCTCTCCTCACCCAAGCCTGCCCCCCATCCCACACCAGGAAAGCCAAGTCTGTTGAAAGAAACAGGAATGGCAACAAAGCTGGCATTGTTGTCCTGAAAAACCACTGGCTGCAGCCCACCCGCTTCATTTCGGGGATGACGGGTGTAAGGATGAATCCCAGCTCTTGTTTAAAAACTTATTTGCCTTTTTCTTTGGAGAATGACTTGAAAATGGTAACAATGTCACTGCTGTAGGCAAAAAGAGAACCAGGGGAGGGGGGAATGGTGCTATTTTTCTCAAAGTCACAGTTGTTCAGGGTGGTCTTTGGGGAAAGAATCTCAGATCAAGTTCACAGTGGTGCAGGTTGTGGAGCAAAGCACCATTCAGGGTCCAGCTGACAACCACAGGGCATTTGACAACCACAGGGCATTTGACAACCACAGGGCATTTGACAACCACAGGGCATTTTCAAGCTCTTACTGATGGAGTTGCCCTGCTAAGTGAGGAAAGATGCGAGAGTAAGAAAGCATTTAGCACATCAAGCTGTTATAAATATGAATACCTTGGACGTACACTTTATAAGAC
Source organism: Megaceryle maxima (assembly GCA_024605025.1). Lineage (NCBI taxonomy): Eukaryota > Metazoa > Chordata > Aves > Coraciiformes > Cerylidae > Megaceryle > Megaceryle maxima. Next base: position 84,366 of record JANHGN010024078.1, on the reverse strand, counting down.
TTTGGGGACCACTGTGATCTTTGTGCCTTCCCTTTTGTGGAGGTCAGAACACAGTACTACGAACAGATGTTCCCTTTGTGCCCACGGACCAAAATTATCGCTCCGGATTTGAAGATACAAATAGGACAGATAAAACCTTTATCACTCAAAGTTATATCAGCCCATCCTCAAACAACAATGACTCTATAGGTTAAAACTGAAGATGAACTTTTATAGAACCTATAAATCTAACTCTAATGGACCTATTTAATGATGTCTCCATGTTTTCACAGTGCAGCTGTCTGTAATAGTGCTTTTTGCACTGAGTCCAAATGACATTAGTGGCAGATTAGGAATCTGACACATCAATTAGTAATCCATTCACTTTTTCCAAAGTCTACATCAGAAACGATCTGTGAATGCCAAACTGGGCTTGTGATCTCCACAGACATTTGTTAGTCTTAGGGCAAGAAGTAATAAATCTCAGTTTTGCTACACTCATAAGGAAATCAGCCTTCAATAAAGCTCAGAATTATGGCTCTCCAAAATCTATATTTTTGCCAATATTGATGTAAGTTTTGATTGGATTCTTTTTTTAAATTAAGAAACTTGCACCTAGTTTTCCTTGGTTTTAATTTTTAAACTTGACACTCACGCCAGCTTCTTTGTCTTCATCTCTGCAAGGGATTTCCTTACATTTCACTTAAAAAACATGTCTTTTTAGGTACAGCCTGCAAACAATCCTTCTGTTTGCACGAGACATGTTGAAACAAGACTGCTCAGAGCTTCCTGTCACAGTTCAAAACCAGTAAGAAGAGTCTCACACCTAGATGACTGTTGACTTCAAGACCAGAAGGATGCCAGTAAATAGACCAGACTCTAAAACAAGTATGTAGGCCACTGGTGGATGACAGTATAGAGGGTAATTTTGATGTCAGGCTGGGTGGTGAAGCAGAGATAGCATTTTTTCCCCCTCTAATCCAATTTGGCATACCAAGGGTTGATTTTGCATGCTTATGGCTGGGCTTAAGCAAAGGAAGAGGAGGCAGAAGGACTGAGGGCTTGCACCAGTGTGTGATAGAGAACTGCAAGTCATTGTGAAACAGGCCAACCTGGAAACACATTCCCAAAACACTTGTGGCAGCAGAGTCCTGCCAGCAGCTTCTCTAACCTAACCCAGCTGGCTGCTTCACTTGGAGCCTTCCCAGTTCATGTGCCTTCTGAGAGCTACATTCCCCAGACCCAGACCCCTTACGTTCCTAGAGCGGCTTTTACAAACCCTCCACACCCTTCCAATACTCGAGCAGTCTTCCCAGTCTCTCTTGCCTGAGCCTGTTCTAGTTTCTTCTCTCTTCTCTCAGGAAAGTGACTCACGAGGCAGCTCTCTTAAAAAATGCAGTCACCTTTGTCATTTGTCCTTCTTCACCTGCAATCTTCATTCAAGCTCTCAAACTCTCCCCACGATGGGATCTATGGCTCTCCTGAAGCAAAAGACTGCACAATAGCACGCTCACTGTCCAAATCCTCCAGGGTACTGAACCCGAGCCATCCTCTGTCAACCCCTTTTGACATCTCATAGTCACATCTTGAAATAGTTCTCCAAGATGGAAGCAAAGAAAGAAAACCAGCAGAGAAAGGACATTATGGTCTTACAACCAAAATTGAACTCAGAGAAGAAAATGGAGTTTGCTATTTTCTGCACAGATGGAGAGCTGTATCCGAAAGCATTACACCCCCTATTTACACTGTGGTTCTTTTTGCAAGGCATTATTAGAAGGAAGTTTGACAGCTCTGCTGAGAAACTTGGCAAACACCAGGGCAGACCAGTCTCACTCTTTTGCACAGCTGGATTTTCTGCAGCTCAAGTATTTTTCCCTCTTGCTCTTGGCCCATCCAAAGATGAGTGCTGAATTTCCCTTAACATTACCCACAGGTTAATTTGTTATTAAGTTTAGGCTCAGTTTAACATCTTGGCATGTAATTTAAATAAAACCAAAACCAAATGTCCTTCATTTCTGCTGAAACCACCCTCGGTTTGGCTCAGCTGCCTTTGGTATCACTGAAAGATGAACAGGAGATTCATTTTCATCTTGTCATTGCTGGTAGTAACCTAAATATCCCCCACGCAACTTTGAAATACACTGCCATAAAATAATTATTTGTCATGGAATGAGATTGCCAGAATCTGAGCACGATACATTGGCTCTGACAGAGCTGTCAAATACTCGTTACTGTAGAAAAGGAAGATACAACAGACACAAACTGTAGGAGTCCAGAAGGGTGCAGACAAAACTTAGGTGTAACTTCTTACTAAAGGAACAACGGTGGGATCTTCCACCTTCCATCCAGAAAGGCTAAAGGAAGGAGTACTTGAAAATACCATAGGTAGAGCCCTTGCCCCTGTATAAGCTTGTTCCTGATGTAATTCTGTACCTTACATAGTCTAAGTGTGACAGTGATGTCAATGGAAAGGGAAAAAAACTCGTGTTATGAGTAAGTGCACATGACACTTGGCCTGGAAAGCAGTGAATGTGACCTTTGGCTTAACTTATTAACTGCATTAAGATCATGCAGGTGACTCTTTCAGTCAATTTTGTTTTCTTTTGTCCGTGGGATATTTACAGACAGTTTTAAAAAGTCCTCAAAGTCACCTGCAGAAAGTGCCTGGTAATCTCATTCTGCAAATTTCTGTCTGACTAGGAATTATCACGTTCTTTGCTGTTTTTTTCCAGTCAGTGTTCAAAGCGTGTTAGTTAGCTGTGACTGAGCTGATAAATTGAGTTATATGATTTCTTTCTGTTGATCAAATAATACTGCTTAAGGGCACTTCCAAAATACTGATGTTTACAATTTCAGTCACAGTAGATAAATTCACATGCAGAAATGAAACCATTACCAAAGTATTTAACTATTAAAATCCTTGACATAGACACCTGAACTTCAGAGAAAATTTAGCAAGTTCAAAGATTTTGAAGTTGATGTAGTTTTTGTGGACCTATTCTACAACGTAAACAAAAGCAGAATTTGTCTCTAACTGCTACCATCAATCATTTAAGAGAACGAGGCCCCTTTGTGCTTCTCAAAATCAAAACAACGGGCAGAAAATGGTGGAAGATCAAATAGAAAGATTTATATGTGCTGAAATGAATATTTACAGAAGCCTCCTAAAAATTAAGTTATTTATCAATCTTCTAGATTTATGTAATCAAAACAAACATGCCACACTAGTGATTTCACTTGTGTGGCTTTAAATAAGTGTGCTACAGTGGCATAAGTAAAGAAAGAAACAGAAGGACGAGTTCTTACTTGTGCCCAAGTTCATGTGCAATTGTAAATGCCAGATTGAGACCATTGTCTTCAGCAAGGACACACTTTCTCTTGGCACTGCAGACACCTCCCAGGTAAGCAATTCCTGTAACAGAAACACAGAATGTTCCCTCAGAATCAGTGAAACAGCTCAGTCACTCAAAATATACAGCAGTAGCTCAACCAAAATAATTTTAAAAAGTGCACTCAGTATGAAAAATACTAGAGCTTTTTGCATATGAAAACATCCAAGTTCATCATCCTATTGAAAAGTCAGTCCAGAATTTTATCAGACAAGAAATGAGTTAAACACACTCACCTTTGCTGCTTTTCATTGGAAAATATTTCACCGACTCAAAAATTCATCTAAGCTTCTCTATTAATGCCCTCTACTACAATGTTAGAAGATGCAGTGAAGTGGCCTCAAGCACATGAATGGAGTTCTCCTGATTTTTCAGGATAAAGTAGGGGAGAAGGAATAAAACAATAAAAGCAGAGACTCTCTGAGAAGATCTTACATTCTCCCTTATTTTCATACGTTAAGAAGCAGGAGTGGCAGAGTCATAAAAGCTGATGAATGCCTCATGTTGAGTCAAAAAGCCAATGTAGGTGGCAGAAGTCTTCTGTGACTTAGTGGAATTTAGGATTTGATCCCATGGGGTACCCTCTAGGCCTGCTTGTGTGGGCACCACAAATGCCTGTAGACTGAAGTGAAAAAGGAATTCTGAAGTTATGGCATAAAACTTCTCCTATGGAAAAACAACAGTCCTCATACGCCCGTCCTTCATCCAGACTGTAGAAAGTGCCATGGTACTTGGAAGTGTTGTGATGGCATCACAGGCCACGCACAGGCCAATTTGGTAATGAGATTTTGTTTCATCTGCCACCTAGAAACCATAGTTAAGCCATTGGGAGTTATGCACAAAGACAGAGCCTAAATATGTCTGTATCTCTACAAGTCCCTGACCGCTAAACAAGCGCCTCTCAAAAGCCACACGAGCACTTCAAGCACACAGCAAGACAAGACTGCCAGATAGCGCACAGCAACCCAGATGCCGACTTGATCCCACCATGTCACCCATCTTTCTGCCATGGGAAAAAAGGGGAAGTGTAAAGACCTTCCACAACTGCCTTTTATTTTTTTTTCATAGCATTTATATTTGCTTTTATTTAACAGAAAACAAGAAATTTATTTCCTTGCTGTAATACTGTTCTCATCAAGGGGCAGCTAGGATCTAGTTGCCTTTAATGAGCAGACCACAACCATGCAATGGAGATCTCTTGGGGTTTTTTTTTGTTTCCTTCTGTCAGAGCTGACAAAGCTGTATTTATCAGGGTGCAAACGGTATAAGACTTCAGACCTGGAAGAGGTCCAGTTCTGGTTTTATGAGTTTATGGATATGGATGTTTGTTGCCAGAGGGATTCTGGGTGGAATGAAGGGATGGGCAATAGCCTTTTGATTCAGCACTAGCAACAGAGAGTGAAGGGAGCGCAGAAATCAGGCACTAATACTCAATTCACTTTAAAAGCACTGACTGTGGAAGGCCAGATTCATACTCTATGCAAAAAATGAAATAGAGATTTCATCTATTAAAAACAATGACCATAGAAGGCTGGATTTCAGCACTCTTCCTCAATTGCCTTGCTTTCTACTTGCAGAATAGTCATAAGAATGTCAAGGAATTTCTCAGGAACTAATCTGTTCCTTTGAGATGGAGATTGCAGCCTCAGCCCACACACTGATGGCCTAACCAAGAAGAATAGAAATAGAGTTCTCCCAATTTTCAGAATAAAGTAGGGGAGAAGGAATAAAACAATTAAAGCAGAGAGTCTGAGAAGATCTTACATTCTCCCTTATTTTCATATGTTAAGAAGCAGGAGTGGCAGAATCTCAACTGCAGGCTTTTGCAGTGTGTCTTGGGCTATGAACATGACTTCTGCTTAAGGATCACAAAATATTCTTGGTTGATTTCTGAAAGGGAAGTATTTCTCCTGATTTAGATCTGCTACCATGCACCCTTAATGGTGACTTGCAAATAATAATACACTCACCAATAACAGTCTTTCGCTTCCAAGCCTACTTGGGATCAGCAATTTCTGGGAATACTTTTGGCAGAAGGAAAAAAACTGTTTGGGGAAAATGTCAGTTTATTGTAAAACCAACAGCAGAAGGTCTAAGATTAAGAAGGCCTGCCAGATTTTGGTTAAAGGGAAGTAAAAATTGAATATTTGAGTCACAGAAGCGAGAGACGAAGAGGAACAATTTTGGGGACTCGGCCAACCCTCTGCTTCTTTAGATTTGTGCCTTTGTGCATTTTTGAGTTCTTAAATCCTCTCCCAGCATGCATACATGAAACAGGGTACTTGGGAGGAAGGATGCTTCCTGCCAAATCACTAATCCACTCCATAGCTGCCTCTCCACCGAAGCATAACTGTGTTGTCGCGGGAGACAAAACCGGTAAACCCGATCCCCAGTTGTGAGAAAGGAAAACTAGGGAGGGGCTGTGGAGTTCACCGTCACTCCGAAGCCTGCCCAGCCTGGGCTCTTCCCACAGCAGTGTGCTGTGACCCTGTGGGACAACCACCACCTACTCAAAAGTCACTTCACCTTTTGGGGATGAGGCAAACCTAGCTCTGCACTAAACCGACCCATCGCAGCTGAATAGGGAGGGATACTTTGGTTATCTTTCAGCAGTTTTAGGTATAAGCCAACAGCAATGACCAGAGAGCAAAATTCTTACTGAAAATGTTTTATTCCTACTCTTAAACCTGATTATTTCACCTTTATCTTCCCTTTAAGCAGTGCCAATATATGTCTGAGTTGTACCTGATACATGAGGTTTTAACTGAGAAGCAACCCAACAGTACTGCATCTCAAGCTCTGCGGTCAATCTGGGAGGCCAGTTTAGGTTGAACGGACTCATGCTAATTTCCTTCTAATAAATTTAATAAAATGAGTCTGAGCCAATGTTGGCTGTCACTGGGAGATGGAGGGGGCATGTTTTCCATGTTCAGGAGATGTGGTGTAGCAAAATAGTCTGGAGCTCTGTCAATACATTAAGAGAGGTTAAATAGCAATTAAAACGTCAAATACATTACCTCAAATGGTAATTCTTCTGAAGTCTTTGTTTAGTGGTTCTAATCCCCACTAAAACTGACTGGCAATAACTGTTTTGTGTTAAAAGCCTCATTATTCCAAGGTGGAAAACTAACGATTAAGGACTTGTACATCCATCAGAGGCTTAAAAAAGTGACTGTGGCTTAGATACAGACTCTCAGTCATTTTATTTTTACTAGTTATTTTCAATGTTTAAAGGGAATCCCGCGTGGCCATCTTACAATATTTGCAATGACCGATTACAAAATGTAGACTTCTAAAATTAGTTTATTATTACAATTATTAAATACTTCTGTTGCTGTGGAGCCCAATATAGGAACAGAAGTGGACTGGACAGGGAAACTCAATCTTAGAGGACAGCAGAAAACTTTGCAGTATATGAAATTAACTCAGTAAGAAGTCCAGCTCATGAACTGCTAATAATAATAATTAACAGCAAGCCAGTTACAACAAATTGTTGTAACATTTTAAGCCTAAAAAGGCTTGCCTCAAAAATATTTTTTTTTTTTTTTAAATCTATGTTTTCTAGCAAACTATTCCCTAAGACTACAATTTTCTTTTGGACCAATACATTTTATTACTAATTCTTTCATTAGAACATAAATAGTAAATACACTATTGATCTGCAAACATGTTACAGTTCTTTACTATACATATAATTTGATAAATTATATGTATATTATATGATAAATGCAACTTTTTTTTTGTAACCCAATGCAATGATCCAGCTAATTGATACATAGGCAAAAATACACCTTTAACTGGCAGTGACAGCAGTACAAGGCCTTGGTAGCTGCAGTAATATGATTTATTTTCTTTATTGGGATGAATGGAAACTGCTGTTTGCCTCTTAAAATCCCAGATTTTTATCTGAGCCTTTCAAGTCTGCAAAAGTGGAATAGAAATTTCATTAATTCAGACATGTTTGTGAAAATCCTGGCATGCTGTGGTTCTACCAAGCTGGGAATAATATAAAAGGAACTTCTCTTATTTGGTAATTTTGCTTCTGGCCCTGTCTGGGAGACAGGTGTGTGAAAATCAAAAATAGGGAAGAAAGTTGAACGGCTTTTTGCCCCTTTTATTTTTTTTTCTTTCAACACCCCCTCCCACTTCTCCAGTGCTCATGCAAATACACAGACAGTGCCTTTCTTCAGGGGGAAAAAGTCCTTATCTTTCCAGATACACTACTAACTGCCATCAATTACCCCAAATCTATTAAAAATATCAAAAAAGATCAAGCAGAAGCATCAGTGGTAGAGGGAAAGGAAAGCCAATTACTATTTTTTACTGTTACCAAGCATGAGGGTTTTTTCCTTTCTCTCCTGAGAAATTGCATAATTACAGTCCATAACTTCTGTGCTTGGGTTTGAACACGCAAAGCTCTCTGCACTTCCTCAGCAAATCTTAGGACACAGGCAACTGTGTAAACTCAGATTTATCCAAAAAGTTGTCATACGTAAACAGTTTGCAGCTGTTGGCCTTGCTGCCAGCTAATGAGCCCTCTACCAGCACCATCTCTGAGGGGAACGGCTCCATTCATCCTACCAGCTCAGCTGGGCATTAGGATGTTACATACTTGCCACAGCGATAGCCAAAGCTGGAAGGAGACCAGTCCAGCTGCATGGGTTCACATGTCACCCTGTTTGAAACACCCAGGTCTTCTTTGTGATGACTGTGGAATATTCACTCAGCAAGTGGTTTGTCCAGGTACTCAGGCTTTCAACTCTCTAATGTCTTGTTTTCATTGCACTCCTAATACTTTAATCTCTTCTTTTGCCAGCCACCTCTGGATACAGAACTTTTACTTGATTAAAACTTGGCCAGCTTTCCTCTTCTCAATGTATTTGCTGTTGGGAAGAGAGCCAAAACTGAAGTCCTGAAGTCTGCTTGGCACAGATGGAGACTCACTGCACATCCACATGCACAGAGCAAACCTCCCATTCCCTACCATTACCAGTTTGGTGCTGAGCTGATGTTTTTCTCATTCTCCCACGATTTTCAATTTGTGCAGCTCACACATTGGCATCAATTACCCTCCTCTAGCCTCTCTTAACATCCTACATAAGTGAAATCAGGAAACCCTAGAAGTGATTCACGCTCTGCCTTTCCGCTCCGTGGCAATGATCCATTTGACAGAGATGCCCTGCCTGTATTTACACAGCAAGTCAGTCACCAAGGGAATCTTTCAGTGCTTATAATACTTAACAATGAAAAACCCACATAAAAGGTTCCAAAATTAAAAAACAAAAACCAAAAAATCCCTACCCCCCAAAAAAAACCCCACCACAACCATAAAAAAACAAACAAACAAAAAAACCCCCCAAAACACCAAAACCAAACCCCAACCATAAAGTAGTACCCACTAAACTGCCTCCAAGATAGGTAATAACACAATCCCTGTTCTACAGCTGAATAAATAGAGGTCCCAAGAAGTCAGCGGTATCCAGGTAAAAAGAACAACGTCCAGGAAAGGACCCTCTCTAGCATGTACAACACAGAGGCTCAGGTTGTTACCGTCACTGTACTACTGAGCCTCTAGTTCCAAGTTTGGGTTACAGAGATCACCCAGAAGAAGCTAAGAGGGTGAGCTGTTCCTTCATTTTATGAGAATGTGCTAATTCAAAGCCAGACATGCAATTTTAGTGGCACAGATTAATTTGGCTTAATGCTGGATAGTCATCTAGATGCCAATTTCTGCTAATCTTGCAGTAACAACATGGTTTCCATTAGAGTTTAATATTCACGTATGGAAACTGTTTTCCTTAACAGTAATTTTCATTGTCACTGTATTTAATGAAAACCACACTGGAAACAATACACTCATGAATCACAAGTACAGGAATTCTAGTACAACCATCCAATGCACAAGAGACCGCTCCAGTCAGGTATGAAAACAAGTTAACCATCATGCCAAGTGCTGTACCCCGTGCAAGGTACGTTTTGAACTCAAGCATTTATATTGGGAGGTCTTCTGCTGCCATGGACCATGTGATGGAACAGGCTCCCAGGCACCAGAAGAAGTCAGCCATGGCCTATATCAAACAGGCCTCCTCATGAGCAGATCTCTACTCTTCACAGGAATGTGAAATATGAAGTAAGCTCAAACTGTGTGCCTGAGAAAGAAATCTACACGGACCATAGAAGCACCATTTTCCCTGTGTTTGTACTTAAGCAAAGCACAGAGAATAACACCCATTGTCTGTCTCCTCCTCTTGTGTCAAAGAGACAAAGTAAGTCCAGGGAAGAAATCAATTCACAATACACTTGACCTTCTTAAGTGGCAGAACATCCACTCCCTGCTGAGGGCTTAAATTCCCTCCAGGGTGAGAGGTGGTTGAGGAAACAAGGAAACATATACACCCTCACAGGGAATACAGGAATACTGAGAATTCCAAGAAAGCACTAGCTAAGGGCACTGGAAGTTCACTGCTCCAACTCTACAGCACACATTTGTTTTCAGACAAGGTTTTCAAACTGGTATCCAAGTCCCTACACACATTCCTCCCTGCCTCAGTGACAAACTTGCACCAATTTCATAGAAAAGTGATCTAAGACACAACATTGAGATAACTGGTACAGTCACAGAAGCAGCCACCACTCCTTCTGAGAATACACATCAGACCCTGACTTTCTGTACACAGCCAACTTGTTGCAAATGTGCCTGTCAGCACAGAATCCTCTCCACATGCTGGAGAATCTATCTTACTCCGAATTTCAACATGACCTCTATAAAACTCTGCTCCTTGCCTCCAAACCAGTACGGCCTGCAGAGATGCAGCACACTTTCCCAGAACTCGGTGTACTCCGAGGCTGGACACCTCCCCTGCGGGACTGACTGTGGTCCTGTAGTGCCCAATAAAACCTCTTCTTCCTTGTAACTCTGAAAACACTGTCACTTCCAGTATACACAACTGCTGTCAGAATCCCAAAAGCCCAGCAAGAAAAATAAACAGTTGAAATACAAAACGTAGTTACTTTCTGAACCTCTTGATTTTCATTACACACACCCTGAAAGATTAACAAATAAAACCTCTCCGTGATATTCACAATATTAGCTGTGATGTTTCTAGAGCTGATAACGTAGAACTCCTCAGAACATGAGGTCCTAATAGCACAAAAGAATGAAACACACAAAACCTTTTAGAAGGGATACTTTTCTCACTACTGGGAATACTTAAAGATACTCAATACTGAAATGTTGCTACACTGGCCAAGGGTTTAGCAACTGGCCCAAGGTAACATTTCACAAGACCAGGACTCTACTTGAGAGCCAGACTCCACCATGTGCCTTATTCTTTGTGAAAGGACTGTGAGTCATGCAGACCCAAATCTTAGTCATGGCATCACTGAAGCTCAGCAGAACTTCTCCGTTGACTCTTTCAGCCCATGTGGGAACTCTGTTCAGGAATGCCTTGTCCCCATTTTCAGACAGATCAGCTGACATCTAACCAGGGTTTGTCTGTGCAAACTGCCCCACTCTGTACCTTTCTGAAAGAAGGGCCTTTCTGAGGCCAGACCTCTTCATGTCAGCAAACCTGCGAGGAAGGCAAGATTCTGAAAATCAGTAGAGCTAAAGGGAGTGCTTTTGCTATCTTCTCTTTCTCTTTGTTTAATTACCCTGCAGGATGGCAATTAGTGGAACATGTGGAATCCCTTCCCCAGAACTGTCAACTCACAGCTTTAGCTTTCAGTCTTTCTGCAGGGCTTTTATGTCTCCTGGGAATCCTCCTGTGTTTTTCTAAGTTTAATGGATGAATCTTTTATCTGCTCCTTTACTAACTTGCCCACACACAGACATTCCCCAAGACAAGCAGCATTGTTCCAATGCTACTTGCAGTGTGCTAATTCAGTGATTTAAGCAGAGCCTCTCCCAGTGTACACCAGGCTGCCCTGACCGTTGAAAAGCTTTAGAGACTGAGACCTCTCGTGACTTTAGGGGTAATTGTCCTCACTCAACCTAGTAAAAGGCTGCTTCAGATACCAAATGCATTGAGATGAAGAAAGCTGACTGATGTTAGAACATCTTTTTGATGTAAACAAGACTTTATAAGCAAGGCCTACAAAACCAGGCCAGACAGGGCACTAACGCTGCATTATGCCAGGAAAGAGCAGACAACCTTTGGAAACCCTCAGGGGTTTGACATGGGCATCTTGGAAAACCACAGTCCTTTCCAGTGCCATTCAACAAGGATTTGTGATCACCAGTATAAATATTCACCACACTGACCATACCTGAGGGGGTATGGCATTCACAGTAACTCAAGGAAAGCTGGAAACAAGTACACTGGTCAGCCTCATAGAGCAGATATCCATCAGGACTGACACTGGTACCTTGAAGCAAGGGGAGGAATTAAGAGACCACCCCAGCCCTAATTTACTAAGCATTTACAAAAAAACACTGGGATCTAAGACCTCAGCAAAGGAGGAGATAAAAAGAAATACCCTGTTTATTTGACATCTGCTCTTTGTTCACTATGACATCCTCTGTGCCATTAATACGGCTCCTCCCTTTCAGCAAACCATTGCTTCCCTAGATGACAGCACATTAATAAATCCTCTCCATCTAACCTGACATGAGAAGTGGCTTAATTAACTGGAGCAGAGGAAGCAGGGTATCATCTACATGTTTACTCTACTTTGATATGCTAACAGCCACATTCCAGAGAGCTTCTCCTGCACACTCCCCAGCGACAGGAGCTCCGGCTGCTGAATGCAAATCTCAAACAGGCAAAAACACAGCTCCTTTCTGCATTCCTGTTTCTCTAGTTAAATAGGAAGTTTGGGATATTTAGTCCAAATCAAACCACCATTCCCAAATGTAGATTCCCAAACCCTGGCAGTTAATTCACCATCTGTTTATAGACATCATCACACAGTGCTGAAAGTCTCCATGCTCAAGCACACACATTAATTACTCAAAGTATGATATATTAGAACAGCTGTAGTGCTGTTCAGAGGAAAGGCAGGGGAAGAGCTAGCTGGGATCTGGGAGGAGGACTCCACTTGGCGAGGGACTGATGGGCTGGATGAGCCAGGACATAGTGCTGGGAACTACAGAGAAGCCTGGCATAATTCAATTTTAGTGAACAAAGGAGAAAGACAGGATGGGAAGAGATTAGGGAATAAGAAAAGATGGGGGCAGAAATGTAGCAAATGGAGATAATATGGCTTTTGCAGAAGTCTTCAGGAAACACGACTTTGATCTCATTAGCAGCAGGGAATCACTCCTGAGGGAGGCAGGGGTCAGGGAGGGCGGGAGATAAGATCAGAATGGAAGATGAGCTCTCTGAGAACTTGTGTGTGTACTTACTGCTGGAGAAAAACGGATCTACAGCCCTGGGTCATATGTCTCTGGCATCAAGGGCTCATTTGAGGAAAGGTAGGAGCTGGACTGCAACAAGGCCCAGTGAGGACATGGTAGCATTGAGGCAAGGAGGCCTGTGCCTTAATGTGGGCAAAGAAAATGGCAGCACAAGGAAAGGACAGCTGCTAGAACTGGTTCAAAAAACAAGCCGTGGAAATCAGTGGGATACAAGTTAAAGAGACAAGCATAGAGGACAAGCCTGTCAAAGGGTGCCTTACACCAAAAAGGAATCAGATCCAGCAGAAGGCAAAAAGACATCTGATGCTTTTGAAAGACTGCAGGAACATGTGACTGTGAACTCAAAGAAAACATCACCACCAACTGTGAAATCAAACTGTGAATCAGGATTTGGATTCTGGCCCTCAAAAGTCACCTCTGCCAGGGCCTCAAAGGCATCTGGATTTGAATGTCTTCTGTGAGCCTCACTCTGTTAAGTGGACACAGACTGCACTGCAGAGATGAACCTGCTGGTCCTTTCTACAAGCTGGTGTACAAATAAGCAGGATTTTCCCTTATCACATGCATGCAAATATTGACATAATAATATGCAAAGACAGGCAAGCTACTGCAGCAACAGGAGGATTCAGCACTGGATTGACAATTTGAGGAGCTGTGTGAATGACTCTCTCACTTCAATGGCTGATGCAGAGAGACACAGGAGAGAAATGAAGCCACAGCTCTCACTGGATGGCTTGACAAGAAGAGAGAGATCCACCCGTTCCTTCTCTAAACAGCCTTCATCAATCTCACCCTTCACTTTCTCAGATGTTATTAAAATTCAAAATTATTTCAACGTGTCAGTATTTTTGTTTTGACCTGTCCCATTTAGTGGAATGGGCCTGAATTACAGAATTGCTTCAGTGTCCCTGCAGCTGCATCTTTCAGGAAATTAACAACTCACCAAAAGAAACAAACAAACAAACAAACAACAAAGAAACCACAGCTCTGCCATCAGAAAGAAAAGTGCTTGAGGGCTACCACGTCCCATGCTCCCCACTCTGCCACATACACACGTTAGTCCACTAACTATCTCAGGATGGGTTCCCATCTGAAGGTTATAAGTTTCCAAGAAATGGGAAAACAACTCTGGAATTGCCTGCAATAGCTGCAGCTTTGTAAACTGTGTAGGGTTCCAAAAGCAGCTTTGAAGGCTATTTTCATCTTGCTTTTTCAGATGAGTTCTGTGACTTCCAATTTTGAATGTGTCAGTTTGTCCCTGAGACTCATCTGAACCATCTGCTTCAACAGAGGGCCTGAGTTCAGAGAGAATGAAAGGGAGGGAAGAAAAATACCAAATCAGAGCTTTTAATGAGACTGCTAAACAAAGAGGAATATGGAATTCAGCAGCAGGGATCTTGGAGCCTTCAAATTCCTCAGCATCTCCCTTCCAAAATGAAGAGACAAGGTCAAACTTGGCAATAAATCAGAAAAAATATTTGGAGTCGCTGTACCAAACAGCATCTGCTTTAAGGGCTAACAGGCAGGGTCCAGCATTCAGTTCCAGTTTTTCTTTCTTGTCATTGCAAACACTAAGAAACTCATGAAGGTATTCAAATAAATTAAAAGATTCTTTCAACAGTTTCAAGAGCTTGACTGAGCCATGCCTATCCCAGCCTGCCGTGGTGTTGGTCAGGGTGGGTTTATGAGCAAGGATCAGTCCTGAGATGGTAAACTACATGTTAAACTACACTCAGCAATGTATAGTGAACAATGTTTCAGTGTCTGGAGAGTTTCAGCGCAGTCTGCGGAACGGGACAGTTTGGAGATGGCCGAACACCTGCACTGCTGATGAATGGCATTCTTCCACAGCTCTCAATTAAATTCTTTCCATGCTCTTAAAGAATGACTAAGCAATTGTTACTCTCAAAAAGTGAATGAATCTATACTTTTGAAACACGTTCATATTTAGAGCGTCTTTGACTTTTAGGCGCTGCATGCGTGTCAAGCTGTTCTCTTGGCAAAACAAGAGCAGCTCAGGCGACTAGCAGAGCAGGCCAGCAGAATGGGATGATTCACAGTAATCAAACTTTGAACAGATGCTTTTCCAAATTGCTTCTGTGATACTTCTCAATTACAGCTCTTACATCCTGACTTACAGGGCTGTCTAAGCTCCCGGCTTCACGCTGTCAAGCTGCCAGCCAACACACGCACTGATAAACTTATTTAGTAATTCTCAGTTCAGCCTTTCTGTTTTAATTCTTTGCTGCGTGCTGATTTCATCTCCCAGCCAGCCTGACTCAAGAAAACTGACAAACCTGAGGTTTCTGCCTGATAATATTAATAGGGTTGAGCCACTCTGCCTAAGTCAGAACTTGGCTTTTATCATGCAAGAGAATGAAGCTGGTCCCTAATACCCCACAACTGGCTACTACCTCTGCTGCCAGGAGTAGGGTGTGAAAATGATCCTTCCACGTCAGCAAGCAGGAAGAAGAGACCAAGGCAGTGCCATGGCTCAACGCAGTACCACAGTCAGCACATTTGTTCTGGCAGACCATGAGAGTACAGTGGAAGGGAAGGTGACAAAAAAAGCAGAATCCCAAACTTACCGCAAAGTTAATGGCTTGATTTCCAACATATTTGCACTTCTACTCGGGGTTTCTGATGTAAATGTGAATGTGTAAATTCCCTCAGTGGCAGCATCAAAGGGAGAGGGCTTTCTCAGCTCAGTTCTTATTTTTCAGAAAACTTCCAAAAGCCTAGTATTTCTGAGATCTATATCCTCAAATTTGACTGAAATTGCCCAATGGGTTAAAAAGTTGTTAGGGAAAGGCTGTCATCAGGGTAGACAACCATAAGCACTTACATTGCATACCCACACTCACTGAACCAGGGTAAAACAACTACTAACCTAAACTGGGTTCCCAAACAGAGCTCCCCATTCTGACTTCCACCCCAGAGGAAGGGAAGGACCCGTGTGGTACTTTATGCAGAATTAAACACATCACAGCACCAGTCTGACAGAAGAGAAGTAATGGTAATTTCAGAAGTAATGTAGCTGGAGATACTTTCTTTAGTACCTCTTTCTCTAAACTCCAAAATAAAGTAACACAGACTACTGAGAAATTCTCACTCAGATAAAGACCAGCATGAGCTTTTCTCACACTTAATAAAAAGAAATCTCTCGTGTTCAAACTCGAGCTCCGGTGAAAGAAAACACAAATTTGGATGAATACCACTGAGCTCCTTGCGATGACTGACAGCAGTCAGAAGAGTCCCTGGTGCCTCACAGACACAAGTCAAGGCACAGTCCCAGTCCTGAGGCCTTTAGAGTCTGAATTCAGGAATGACAGCACGTGAGGCTCCCAGGGGGACTGCACCTGCAGGCAGCACTGAAGGAACTCCCTGTCACAGGATCCTGCAGAATCCAGTGGGACATTTTCATGCCCACACGTTCACATTATTGCTGTAGGTCTTCGTGCTAAAGTATCAGATCCAACAAGGGGAGAACCTATATCCTCTATACTTACACATTGTCTGGGTGACGTTTTCATGAATCAAAGCTGTGTCCCTCTGATTGAAAACTATGTGCTGAGTCTGCACCCTGGTTTGGAGGGGGTTTCTCAGCTGTCAATTCCCACTCAGTAAGGGGCTGGTGGAGAGAATTTGCAGTGGTAACAGCTGTACCTCCCAGCTACCCAGAGGCTATTTTTGTCCAAGCCTGCTTTGGTGCCCAGTGGCAGCCATGTAATGAGATGCATTTCCCAACAGAGCCACCTGATTAGTGACAGCATAAACAGCTTCCTGGCATTCACGGAACACAAGGTGAATATGTATTGCATCCGATCTAATCATACCAGCTATGCTAATCACCACGGCTTGATCAGCCTTACTGAAACCAATAGGAGTATTATCACTGGCTTTGGAGAAGGGGCATTAAGCCATTTCCTTCTATTACTTAGTTCCCACCCCCAAGAAGGCTGGTCTTTGTCCTTTTAGGTTCAGTGTAAAGCCAAAAAGCTTTATTTACTTCAGTGTTTAGACCACGTTGTGGCTCACAGCCACTGGTGTGTGAATGGGTATTCTGCATCTCCATGAACACACCAGTTCATTAAAAAAAATATGGGTTACAGTTTTCCCATGTTAGAAAATGCGACAAGCAACACAGATGAAGATAAAAATGGAAAAGAGAGGGATTGTTCTGAGACAGTCAAAAGTTACCACTCTTAAATCTGTCACTCGGACAAGAAAATCCCATGGATCTAACCACCACAGCAAACACAACCTCTGCACTGCCACACAGACCACAGCAGTCAAGAGTTGGGCCCCATCACAAACAGGGCCAAATGCTCCCAGGATCCAGGACCTTTGCTTGGAGCTGAGAGCATCACACCCTTTCCCATTCCTGTTTTAGAGACACACTGGAAAAAATGCAAATATTTCAGGGGGCTGTGCCAAGAACCTCTTCTCAGTTTGCTTCACAGAGGGAGAAGAGAAGCTCCAACTAAGACAGATAAACACACAGAAGGAAATCTGGGGCAAACCAGAGAACATTATGGAAGAAGGAAATGAAACACAGGGAGGAAGAGACACAAAACTGAAACACAATTATCAGACTGTCATGAGGCAACAGACACGTCCGAGAGAAAAGTACAAAGCTGAGGACTTCAGCAGTCTGAAGAAACATTTTTGTGCTGCAGCATCTGAGGCCTAGGTTTAGGAAAGCATCTCTGCTTCGGATGGTGTGTAAGTATATGGCCAGATACAGAAAAATCACAAGGGAAAACCATCTGGAAGGACAGAGCAACTCCAGTGAACAACACTGCTCTTCTGAAGTCCATGTCAGCAGACACTTCTAAGAGGTCATCAAAGGGATTAGAAGGAGAATCAGTACTTCCCCAGAACTGACCAGGAGTCAAGACATAGGGTGAGACAGGTGTAGTCAGGAATTTCATCCACACTTTGAACCCAGACAAGACCACAGTGGAGACTTTGGCTCTGACCAACAGACACAGCTAGAAAAGCAGGCAAACCAGTGTACAGGAGATAGGAAACATGAGTCTAGAGGTTTCTTAAAGACAGATAGAAAATGTAAATTCTAAATAGAAATCTAACTTCAATCTTTTAGTCGTTCTTGAAATGAGAGAAAACTGTCTGATTAGACTGATGAACTCATTTCAGAGCAGCAGTTTAACTTTCCAATAAATAAAAATATCCACAAAGAGTTTCCTAACAGACTGGACAGTTCTCTTATAAATAAGTGCAGTGTTTACTCTGTTTGTCTACTACAGCACAAATATTGCTGCACATGCTAGAGCTTGATGGATGACATTATTCAAACCAACAAGCAGATCCTCAGCAGAACATTAATGTGTACCCAGCAGTCTAATTATGGTCAGGCAGAGCCTTAATGCAAACAGATCAGGCAAAATGACTACACAAAAATGTATGACACAACTACACAAAACCAACAAATATCTTCAACCTGCTGACTGCTCATGACCACTAACTAAAGTAGAAACACAAGGCTAATTCCAAGCTAAGCAAACATAGAAATCCTTAGCATTCTACAAATCATGCTGAAAAAGTACAGGAGAAAGATACTTGATGGTTTTGGGGTCTTTTTTTCTGTATGTAAGTTCAACATATTTCTATCAGCTGATCTAAAAGGTAAAAACTAATTCAGACAAACACCTTCCAGATTATAGGATTCTGGATCTGAAATCTGAAAGTGTAAACAGCAGAACTCCTGTGTCCAAATATCATCCAGGGATTCAAAGGACACTTTATACACACACACATATATGTACACACCTCACTGAGAATTAGGCTAATATTTCACCATCTCACACAACCACCTTCCTGAATTAGCAAGAACTTGATAAGTATTTTCTACAAGGAAGATCTGCTCCACTTCAGATATGTAAAATTCAAAGCAGTCTGCCATCCTTTTAGAGACAGTAATTTTTTTCCAGAATGAGTGTTATTAAAAGGTGTACACATGAGCATAAATGGATACAGACACACAAACACATGAACATGCAGGGGTATATTCACATATTTTTACATTGATCTAACCTGGAAGCAAAAATTAGCAAAGAAAGAGGACCCATTTCCTTCAGTGTATATCCCAAACCAGAGAATCCTTTTACCAGGCAGCTGAATTCCCAGCAGAGCTGGGGAAGCACTCAGGGCCCTGACACTCACCATCCCTGTAATGCAAATGTGTCTTGTACCCCCCTGAAGTGCCACGTTTCACAATCCCACATGTTAGTACAAAATTATATGGTAAATCATCTCAGTCTTCTGTGACTGCTTCATCCTCTTCCTCATCTTCCTGTCTTTTTCACTTCTACAAGCAACAACTACTGGAGGAAGTTTAGCTCCTTGACCACTCACCATTTAATAACCCACACAATAAACATAAAGAATCCTTGCCTGACACATAGGGATTAAATTTATAGGATTAAAAAGAGAGGACACCGAAATCTGTTGGATTTCTTTTTACATTCCATGGGGTTTTTTTAGGTGTAGGGTGTCCAGATAAATTTGAATTTAAAGTTTAAGCTCCCTTCCACTCTGGGCAACAGGGAATTTATATCATTTACTCCCTTTTTCAGCTACAACTACAGCACAAAACAGTCACTGCTGATCAGCTTTGAGTCAGGAAACTATTAAATAAAATTATATCACTTATACTTTGCTGCATTATAACCATTCCTCAAGTGTAGGACAGAACCTCTAAAAATAAGACTGTATTTTTAGATGCTGAAACACAGCTGTGGCCAAAGATCACAAAGCAGTCTTCTCAATTTAGCTGAACTGTGAATACAATGCAAATGTAACTGTGAAGTGGGATGTCCCCATGAAATACTGATTTTGTCAACAAAAGTGGAGGTGCTTCTCTCTAATGTGATGGCAGACAATGGTCTGTGCGTTCTTGGGTCAGCTCTCCCACAGCACCTGCCAGTAACATCTACTGGCCTGGGAAACACAGGGAAGATCTTTAGTGGTGCAAAGTCCTGTCCCATGCCCAATTTCTATTTGCATTACATGTAGCACAGTCACAACTGAAAGGCTCAGAGCTTGTGCTGCAGCAGTGGAAGTGGGAGAATTGTTAAATAAAACCCAACAACATTCCAAGGACTTAAACTGATTTGCAATCTATTGAGTGCACTTGGCATAGCAAACCCTTCCAGGACCAGACACCCTGAAAAACAGGCTAGCTATTAGAACAGCTCATTTTATCAGATGCTTAACCAAAGTTGGAAAAAAAACCAACCCAACAAACCACACAAAACCAACAAATGAAAATCAGTGCAGGTCAAGCTTCTTTCTGGCAGACAGGAGGCAAAGTTTTGTGCACACTTCCCAGTGCTGTTTTCTTGGTTATCACTAAAAAAAAAAAATCTCATCTCTACATTATTTAAAGCTTGCTCTTAAAATTGCATTTAGTCTTGGCAGCTGCAGGACAAAAGAAATGTAAAAGTACAGTAGGCAACTGTCCTTCATTTCCTTCCCTTACTCTTACATATCCTGTGTGCAACTGGAATGCTTCTATTTGATTATCCAGTGGAGCAAATGCTACAGTGAACGCAATCAGGCCGTATTACCCTACACGTCTGCAGCCTATTGCACAGCTATGTACAGATGTTTTTACACAGCTTGGGTTTTTAGCTACAGGGTCTATAAAACAATAGAAACTATCTGAAATGTTTTCAAGCCAGCAAAGGATAAAGGCACTGTAAAGCAGTCAACTGGATAAAAGCCATCTCTGTCTGACAGGAGGAGAAAAAAACCCCTCAGAGTTTTCTCAATTATAAATGCGTCAGCTTTCTTAAACAACATGAGGCTACAGTCTGCAGCACACTGACCAGGCTGCAACGTGTAAACAGAGGTAAAAGCAAAGGCCCAGACAGTGGAAAGAAGAAAACACAAACCTCTGGCCTGTTGAAGGGTTGAATCATTATTTTGCTGACCTGAAGAACTGGCTGCTGCCCAAAGAAGCTGAGCTTCCACGAGGAAGTCCTGAGAAGAGGTAGCGTTGCCTCCAGCTGAGGGGCCTGGACTGAGACTCCAGAGCTGTGGCTTAGCCCCCAGCCAGCTCTGTCCTTTGGCATGTCCCTTCACGTCTCCAGGCTTCATTTCCTCACTCGGTACAATGGGGATAACAGTTCTGGTCACTTTGGTAAAGAGCTTTGAATTTTACTGAGGAAAAGCCCTATTTACAAATTTATTTCCTTTTCCTCTCAAGAAATTCTTTTATATAAGTAAAATAAAGCCCAAGAAAACTCCTCAGTGTATTGTTTAATGGCACAGGTCTATCAGGGAAGCGCCGTGACTTAACAGGTCTGGAAGTCAGGAGGTGTAAAATCTGTTCCCTGCTCTTGGATAAGAAACAATGAACCAATACTTTCATGACTCCCATGTTTTCACTGTCCACCTGGTTTGAAGTGTGTCATAGCAGAAAATCCTGCTTTCTGCTCCAGACAATCTTGGGTTGGCATTTCTAGCACAGATAACAATAGCAAGCAATGACTTATTTATAGCGTACTGACAGCAGGTTTGACACCGTAGAAAACAAACATTATTTCTCTTCCCACAGCCTTGTGTTATAAAAAAAAAAAGAAAGGAAAAAGCAGGATAAGCTATGAAAGCCAGAGATGATTTTATTTGTTTTATGTTCATTCTTGCAAGAATCCCCCTGAGAAACAAATCCTCAGCAAGGGGAAGCGATGGAGCTGGGGTGTGAAGCTGGTGAAGCAGTGCAGAAAGCATGTAAAATCTGCAATCTGCAAGTCTCCACTTACATGGATGAAGCGAGAGACAGCAGCAGAAATACTATAAACCCCAAAAGACAGAAATGGTCTGTCCACAGACCTAATATAATGAGATTGTTCTGCTCTTGTTTGCCTCAAAGGCTTCTCAGCTTCACACACACAGTAGCAAGGAGCAGTTCCAGAGCTTTTCCTGACAGTTGTTTGGCAGTGCTTGCCTAACTGGACATCAGTTAGGCTTCTGCCTTCAGCTTGTCTGTTTGCAAACACAATGACCACTTTGAGATAAAAAGCAGAGATTTCTTTAAATAGTGATTAAATGGTATTTAGCCATAAGCAAAGCCTTGGTTCTTAGGCGGTGTCCCACAAATCATCTCTAATTTAGAAAACAAGGCAGAAAACTCTCTAGGAGATAAAACTGTAATTCAGAATTCCTAGCATAATATATAGCTCATAATATATTCTTCATAATAATAATGAAGAAAAAACATAAGAACTGCCTGTCACATGACACAAAAATAATCATCACAAAATTCTGTTTCTGGTTGGTTTTTACTCCATGCTATCAGGAAAATTTACTCAATTGCTTCTGAGGGACACTACCCTCACTTACCTATTTATTGGGAACTATATTAGTTGAGAGAGTAATAATGAGTCTTTTTCCCCACAGTGATTGCACATCAAAGCCCTGGACGTAAGAAGGAGGCGAGGGGTAAGAAGATGGGGAAGGGAACATCTTATGCAGGTATCTGCCCTTTAAGTTAGGAGAGTGAACTTCCCAGGGGCTTCATCTACATGTCTATATAATTTCAGAGAGACATAAATGGCCCTGGAGTGGAATGTGCTACGTGTCTGCACCTGTACCAGTCAAACAGCACAATGATTTAGTGCATAAAGTGAGTTATGACATGGAGCTGAAATGAAAGAATAAAGTCAGAGTTTCGGAATAAATATCAACAAAGTCGTGGCAAATATTTTCCCTCGTGGCATACTCCTTTTGATAAAGGCAACAGAAAGGAGCTTGGTTACCCAGCAATTTGACATTAGGCCAGGATTTGGTTCGGAGTCCTAGGTGCCTGAGAAGAAATTACCGTAACACAACTCTTGTAGCCGGTGAGTTTTCTGAAGATATCTTTCATTCAAATAGTCATCAGCACCCACCTTGTTCAATGATGAGATGTGATGGCCTGGAGGATATTTACTCAGAAATGTGTTAACTGGTAAAGGAATATTACATTTCCTTTCCACAGCATTTGAGACAGTTGTTCTCTTGTAATTATCAAAATACATTACAACAAACCATTAATAAAACCAAGGAGAAGTTAAAGTCCTCACGCTAAGGTAAACTTAAACGTCCTACACCAACTTTGGGGTGAGTCACAATAAGGAATACAAAAGCTCTGGCAAAAAGCCTGACTGGAGAGTTGGAGTGAGCAACAAGAGACGTGAGATTTAAGATCAGTGAGGATGAAACAGAAGCAGGGCACTAAGCTGATGAGAAGATTTTGGACATGCTGCCTTACAGCTGACAAAGACTATGTATGTATTTCAGCAAGTCAGCCTAAATATCTACGAGCATTAATTACTAATAGCAGTTTGATGGTGGAGGAAATGAAAGGCCAGGTACAGAGCAGGAAGTGTGTTATTCCTCCCCACTGACAGTGTTTAGTTCCAAATTTCTGAGAACGAACGAGCTTCAAACGTACACCACCACTGTGAGGCCTATTGTTTTATCTTGTGGGAAGGGTGCTTACTAAGAAGACAGGCAGACAGATAAATAATTGGAAAATTAAAGTGCTTGAAACACATTTTGGGGCTACAAAAGGAGAATGATGTATGGAGGAGAACTAATAAGGAACTGCTGGAAGTTTACGAAGAACAAAGTGTTAGTAAACGTAGGGAAATTCCATGACCTCAGTGGGCAAGCCATGTGGTTAGCGTGATGGAAGACAGACTATCCAGGCCTCTCTGGGGAGAGCAGCTTCTTGGTGTCCAGGCCCAGCTGAACAAAGAGAAGATGAAAGAACTATATTGAGCAAGAACTTCTAAGAGCTGTGAACTACCACCAAAGAGAAATAGACGCTTGGCAAAAAGGCAAGAGAAGGGGGTTAATCATGAGAGCAACTGAGGGTCTGTCATACTTCAGAGCTAGGGACGGGAAACATGGAAGAGGGAACAATGACAAATGTACAGAAAAATCTGTCACTAACCCTCACTCCACTAAACAATTTCATTTCTTTTAATTATGCAAGTTAATTCTTGCCTCCAAGACATGAAACAACAGAGAGAAGACGAAGAAAATGGTTGAGATAACTAGAAATTCAGTTGATAGCACTCACAGATTAATAGATTTTAAGAACAGAACAGACTGATGAATCAACTCTTTTCCACAAAAAGACTTTGCAACAGGCCCATATAAGCTCCAAACTAAGGACAGTATCTTCTGTTTGGCTACTGCATCTCTTCCAGGAAGACAGTTATTTTTCAGCTAAGGGGAACCAAGAATCCACCACTGCCCTTAGTATATGGAAGGAATAAAGACAAACCTAAAGACTACTGAGCTGCAAAACAAACCCAAAGGCAAATGAAATTCAAATGCTCTACTTCACATAATAATAAAACCAGAAAGTCTCTAAAATAATATCAGCACTTCACCAACTAGATTGCACACATTTTAAGTTTTCATATAAGTCAATGAGAAAGTTGATGTATTTCACAATAAATGGGGAGTCTGTTAAAACTGTTTAAGTTTGTTATAAGTCTGTTCAAAATGCCCAGCTTTTTTGGTTTTTATAGAGGAAGAGAATAGATCCTGTGTATATGGCCCTTGTTTGTATTTTCTGTTTTACTTGTCTTTCCAAAAGCAGACTGGTCAACTTCACTGTGGTTTCTACTAGGTTTCATTTTCTGGCTCTCACAGACTATTGTTTCTTAGCAAGATGTTTAAATATTTCAGTGATTTTGACTGACAAACAGAGAGCTTAATAGACACATCAACTGATTTTCAGAAAATACAAAGGCCCATCCTCAGAGTATCAGCTTTCCAAAGTTGTCCCAGGTACCCCAAACCAACAAATCTCTCTAGAAAAAACCTCAGACAGTTTTTTGACAGAGGTCCAAAGGAGGGTTTGAAATGTCTCAGATGACATGTGAGTACAGGACCAGGATCCTGACCCCACTGAAACCACTAACAAATCTCTCACTGCAAGGGTTATGGCAGCAGCAATTCATAGAAACATAAAGGTCTCTTCCAACCAAAATGGTTCTAAGATTATCAAGTCCAACTGTTAACTGCTAAGTCCACTACTAAACCACACTCAGTACTGCCTCTACATTTCTTTCAAACCCCTACAGGGATGGGGACCCCACCACTGCCCTGGACAGCCCAGGCCAGGGCTAGACAACCATTGTGGGGAAGAAATTTTCCTAATAGTCAACCTAAAGCTCCCCTGGCATAACTTGAGGCCCATTACTTGTTAACATGGGAGAAGAGACCGACCCCTACCTTGTTACAACCTCCCTTCGGGTCTCCCCTGAGCCTCCTTTTCTGTAGGCTAAACAACCCCAGTTCCCTCAGCTGCTCCTCCTCAGACTTGTGCTCTACACCCCTCACCAGCTTCATAAATTCCTGATTGCTTGAGTGGTTGTGCTCATCCCAGTACTTCTATTAAAATTTATGCAATCTTATATTACACTCACTTGGCACACAGACTTTTTGTGGGAATTTGGAAGAGGAGAGATTGCTAGCTGGTGAAAAGAAATAGGGTGGGGCCTGAGAGATGGTACTGATGAATATGTCCAAAAGCACAGTTCTGCACTGTCTGGGTTGTACAGCCGAGCATTTTTTCCCTAGCAACCAAAAGGCAAGGGAAAAAGCCTTCCTCTGCACTTACCATGGCTCCCTTTGGTTTCAAAGAGCCAGCAGCCTGGCCCTCCCCTGCCCTACACAGCCACAAGCAACAGAAAAACCTGCAGTGCTGCGAGGTCCCTTTCTTTCACAAACACCAAATCAACTCGACAGCGTTTCTTTAAGGGACATTTTAACCTACAGTACATTCATTTTAGTGCATTAAAGTGTGTTTGAGTTTGGTCTGCAGGAAAGTCCCAGCAAGGCTTTTGCTAAAGCCAGGCACTGCTTCTCTAATGAATTGTTTTAAGCAGCAGGTATTTTCTATTTATTCTGGCATCAAATAAAAACCCGCCCTGGAATATACAGAAACATTCAACACGAACCACTATGGAAAATGTTTTTAATGTGAGAATTCCTTTTCTTTTCCACTCAGAGCAAACCAACTAGTCTTTTCCCTTTCCTTGGGGATTAATTCTCTGCTGTGACACTGCTAGAGGACTGGCATCAATACTACATAGGGAGGAAGACTGAAGTGAACAGGACACAGTACAGGCAGGACTGACCAGAACTGTTCCTGGCTGTGGACATGAGGCCAAGCAAGTGCCCAAGGAAAAGGTAAAAATGTGCAGTCCTTTATTGAGGTGGTTTACATGGGAAAAAAAAAAAAAAAAAAAAAAAAAAAAAAAAAAAAAAAAAAAAAAAAAGACAAGGATGAAAACACCATGTAGGCAAAAACCAAGTGTTTCATTTTCAAAACCCCGGCCTTTTTTTAAACACTTTACTATGATAAACTCGGAAGAAAGCAGGGTGTAGCCACAGCAGGAGGGAAACTGTCTAATAACACCATAATATGAAGCTCTCTACGATAGCACTTTTCACCCACAGCTCTCTAAATGCTTGGAAAGGAGGAAAGGACAAAGATATGAACACACTGGTACAGCAGAAGGATGTCATCTGTACAGTCACCCAGCAGCACAGTGGCAAAACCAAAACCCCATTTCCCCATTGATATGTCAGCATTTGGAAGAGTTGAGAAAAAAAGAACCCAAATGATGGAAGGATTGATAATCTTCAGGACTTGGTAAGTTATCTAAAAGTCCTTTAATTAAAGCCAGCCAGAAGATGGGGATGTTTTTCAGAAAAAATTGATTCACTTGTGGAAACAGTCTGGAAAACTGTTTCTCAATCACCTCTGCCCTGATGGTCGGTTTTCTCCAGGCAGCTCTTCCTTCAACTAAACCTGCCCTTCTGCAGCGCATACACTACCCTCGGCTTTCTCTTCCCCGACATCAAGCCACAGAAAAGCACATGTGACTGCAGCAGAGGCAAAGACATTTTTAACCAGGGCAATTTAAGGATATTTAAGACACATTCTCATTTTCCATTTCCTAATTCCACACTGCCCCCACTTTTATTACGAGCTGAATACAGGGAAGCTTCAGCTCGGATCTGGGGTAACATGTACACTGAGGAATCAAGGCCAAGCTCTGCCTTGAAATATGCAGGATCATTCCTAACTAACCGTAAAGCTGCTTATTTGGCACCGGCAGTGGAAATATTGAACGAAAGGGGCATTCTCAATCTGCTTATGTCACAGAAAGGTTGGATCCTGACAACGTGCAAGGCTCCAAGCTGCAGCCTGATATTAATAGCTAGACATTAAACTCGCAATTTGGCCGGCTTAGAGGCAGCTCCATTGGAAGAAAGATTTTTCTGCAGGAAACGGCAGATCTGGTTAAAGTCACATCACGAGAGATGACTCTGAAGCGGCAGCAGCAGCCCGCAAGGTTTCAGACTGGAGTGTCACAGACAAGGCTGTGTCACACCGCGTGAACCTTCCCAGCTCAAACAACAAGAGCCTGGTGGAGCTCCTCCAACCGAGGCTGTTGAAACACGATTGTTGCCAACGTATCGCACACAGGCATCTTGTTTTCCTTCCGACCATCTACTTTGGAACTCGTTCCTTCTTAGGGCTGACTTACACAACCAGGTGGGGCAATTGAGCATTAACAAACTACTGCTGAAACAAATGTGGTTCTGTTTCTTGACGCAGCCAGTGGGGTACCACCCCACGAAGACATACCTACATATTTTCACCATTTTTTGAGCTTGTTTCAGCCATTATGTAACCTTCCACGCTACCTTGGCAGCCGGGCCAAGAAAATTTGAACAAAGTCCCCAGAGCAACTGGTTTCAGTGAGGGGCCCCTGCCAGAATACAAATACAAACCTCCTGCTGCTGTTTTCTCTCTGTGTCTGCATGGCAGGCAAAGATTCCAGACAGGTTTTTTCAAGAGGGATCTTTTTGAGCACAAATGAACACCTCTTATAAGCCATTTAAACTTCATAATCCCACTTCCGAACAATAGCTGGGCCTCAGTACTTCCACCAGGGTGAGTTTTACTCCTATATTTCTCACAAGATAAAGAAAATCAAGGCACTGTCACAAAAAAAATCCGTTACTTACAGCGCTCCGAGTCCTCTTATTTCAGTACACATAATCTAATGGATTCATTTTAGTCTTTTAAACATGACTAACCAACACTGGATTATGGACTTGTATTGCATCTTATGCTAAAGGACAACACACTGCTTTATGAGGACATCACACTACTTAACCTATCCAGTCTCCCATAGCTTTGCACTCAAATCCTCATTTCATAGAGGTAGACAGAGACAGTCAGAATATAACCGACTTGCCAAATGTCACACAATGAGTCAATGCCAGAGCTGGGAATAGCAATCAGGACTCTGGAGTCCAGACTCTCTGTCTTACATAGAGCAGCAGCCTTAGTCTCCCAGTTTAGGAGAATGGCTGCTCCCCAGAAATATGTTTCTTCCTTTACAGGACGGTGGCCTACCACATTGCAATGGCCAACTTCATCCTTAAGCAGGTATAAAAACACATATGCATCTGCTGAGACCATGTTCTTCATATATAAAAGCAAAGCGTAATGCAAGAAAGCAATCTGCTGTTCCAGAGAACTCTGGGGAGTGCTGTAACCTCAGCATAACCATCAAGACCAAATGCAATGTCACTTTTGGAACTAGCTTCTTTTACAGGCAGTCTTGCTGATTTGGAGGGGACCATCTGGGAGCTGGAGTGAGGAACAGGATTCTGGCAACAACAGAGATGACTGAAACATCAACTGAATTCTTCAGAAACCAGTATGGCAATACCACTGGCCAATAGCCTCCTTTGATTGTTGCACTCATATCAAGCCCAAGGAAATGCCATGCTACATTGCTGCTTATATAACCTGTGTATATATCCAGGCACACAATGGAGCCCATTAAAAAAACTACTTCTTTACAACTAGTTTTCCCTATTCTGACTAAGGACAAAAACTGGAGAATGTTTCCTAAACTTAAAATTTAGTGCTATCAACACTAACCAATTTCTCAAACTGGTTGCATGCCACGGAAGTACATTCCTTAATTTATTCTTCCTCTGCTGTGACACATATGCAAATGACACAAGGCCAAATTCCCTTCTGGTCTAACATCTGTAATATGAATGGATTACATATGGGCTAACTTTCATCAGTAAAGTAAAATCACATAGCTATAGCACCAGTACAATACCTTTGGCAGAGAAAGGGGAATGAAGCTAAGACAGTGCTGTATCCATCCACAGCAAGCAGAGACAATGATCTCTGCATAAATCATAACTATATGGCACCAGACATGTTGTCCAGAATTATTAGATACTATCCTATGGGTTAAGGACACACATTGTGACTCAGATGTGTCATACCCATTTTATGGATAGGAATCCATCAAAATCCAGCATCCCAATTTTAAACCGCACCATTGCATTCCTCCTTAGCAAGCTGATGACCAGAGGAATTTGTTTTACCTTCTTCAGGCTCTAGCCCCAGCCACTAAGGCTCAAGGCAGGGACAGATGAGATACCAGAGTGCAGTATAACTTGAGTGAACTTCATTCAGATTGCAGCCCTACCAGAATAGTTCCTTCATTTCTGGTTTTGAAGCAAACTTTCAAAACATTCTGCCAGTATATACAGCACAGAGATACGGGTCAAAATTGTAGATGATCTGAAACGAGTGCAGTAGAGTCACCAATTTGGGTGCTTAAAAAATTGATGTTATCTAAATATTTACTTATTTCAACAGTGCCTGAGAAAAGATGGTATCATACAATAGAGGGTTTCATCTGTACTCGGGGTAAGTCACTCTGCCTCTGGGTTCAGTCAACAGAAATGGTAGGGCATGGAAAATGTGTAAGTGAAGATGCGCTGAAGATGTGCTTTGCTGCCACATAATGGAACTGTCAGAGGAAAAGGAAGGAAAAGTAAGATGGAAGAGAGCAAAAAGGCCAGACTTGTTTTGTCCCAGGAACATTCTACTTCTAAGTATCTTGGAAAAATGATGCTGGAAAAAAATAACAAGCTAGTTTAATCTTTATTGCTCTGGTGTTCCACTTTCTCCACTGCAGCAAGTCACTGCACAAGAAAGTATTTGGGTATTGTAAGAACAGTAAAGAAGTCATAAAAATATTTCCTTAGTCATGCTGTCTATGGTAACATAATTCCCTGAATAAAGATCTTCAGCAATACTGTCTTTAAAAATGGAAAGAGCTTTGGCCTTAGTCAGCATGTGTCTTCCATCAGACTCTCTCTTTTTCTTTTTTTTTTTTTTTTTTTTTTTTCCCTTCTAATTTCTTTCTTGTCTCTTACTACAGCCATCTCCAGATGCAGGTACACAAGTATAAAAGCCTTCCACAGTGGAACTGCATTTCCCATTGGACACAGAATAAACGCATTGTGAGGGATTCCGGCTGGAAAGAAAACTTGGATGTAGAGTCCAGTCCTTGTTCGTGTTTGAAAAGAAAATGTATGTGTTTTTCAGCTATGAATTTCCTCCTTTCACCTGATCAGTCTCCACAACACAGAGCAGGAAGGACTTGTATTCCGAGATGACATTTCTGTAGCTACTCTCAGAGCTCCTGTTATGGACACTTTCCCTCATTCTCTTCATCACCCACTCTTGTCAGCATAGCAAGCCCTAGTCTGCAAGTGTCTCTCTGAATACTGGAGTGTAAGATCAGCTGAAAATCAGGATACATTCCAAGTTTACATAGAATGTAGGATAAGGGGCCACTTGACTTTCAGACAAGTCTAAAAAAAACATGCAATCATCATAGAGAGGATGTTGAGCTATGCCTCCAAACACTGCTGCTACTGTGGTGATTAAAAAAACAGCCAACCTACCAGAACAGATACAGTGAAGGTTACAGCTACCAAAGTTAAATAAATAAACAAACAAACCAGCCAAGTATTTCAGCTGTGGGATATAAGGACCCTGTGTATCCAGGGTTTGGATCAGATTAAAGGCAGTTAGGAAGTAGGAAGAGCAGGAGGCAGAAAAGAAGATTGAAGTTGGCTTCCCTACAATGAGGTATTCTTCTCTGGTGTCCAAGTGCCAGTTTGACCGGGGAATGCTACACAGGTTCTTACAGTGGGAAATACATCCGCTAGATCGCAAATTCTTGGTTTAGGTGAGAAAGCACTGAAAGGAGCATTATATAGACTCATCAGAAGATGGTTTCTTAATCTCCAAATATCTAATTCTACATCTGTTCCAAAGTACAAATACTTAAGACTACTTCCTGAAGTCAGAAACCTCCATTGAGTAGCAGGGGTTAATGTTGAATGGCTTATTTATAGTTCATACCCTGCTCAACTAACCCATATTTTCATCACAAGAGATACACAGAATAGCAAAAGCAACATCACAGCAAATCAAAGAATGAGTGATTGCCCAGAAAGCTCCTCTTAGCACAGAGGTGGCTATCAAAATACTCTCCTCTACTTCTTTAACTTACCCACAGTGTCACAAGGCTCGTCTTTGTGAACGCAGAAATCTGTCCTAGAAAGAAAAACAGAAGAGAAGTGAAATGTATCCCATGTCTGCAGACTTCAGGCTAGGAACAGGCAGTGATGCATGACTCACATATCATGGGTGTTGGGGTTTGGGTTGTTTTGGGTGTTTTTCAAACGCTGCGCAGTCTACATGACGCCGACACAGACAGCAGCACTGACTGCGACTGCAAGGCTACCAGCAGTTATGGGAATCTGCTCTGTATACTAGTCCAATACATTAGACTTAACATTTAGCACTTAAAAAAGAGTACTGCCTCGCTCTATGACATCACATTTCTTCAACAACTGGATTAAAACTGATCCTCTTATTTTCACGAGAGAGCTGTAACAAAAAGGAGCAGACGCCCTGTGATGCAACAGCACTTTCAAAAGTGGGAGGAGGAGATATGTGGGGACACTGCCTAGAGACAGAGAAATGATCACGTATACCCCAAAATTCTCAGTTCTTCAGACTTTTTCTTCTTTTTCCCCTAGAATAGAAAAGGGCAATAAAGAAGCAGGACTAAACAGAGAGAGAGATGTTGACACGGAAGAAGAAAGAGATTTTTTTCAGCATTTGCCAGGCAACAGCTCAAGGAATTGGCTTCAGCTAAACTTACCACAGTCAGATTTGCCATTTTATTATTTGAATCCAACAGAGAGGTTTAAGAGATGTCATTTGGTCTCTCTTACTCTCCCACATATCTGTATCCCCAGGCCTTAGCAAGGCAGGAAGAGATACTACATGCACCACTGGTACCCATAAATGAACCAGGGATCCATGGAGCTTCATTAAACAGAGTAAGAAGCCCTGAAGCTCTCACCATCAGAACAAAACCAAAAAAGAAGCCTTGAAGCTCACCAAGTGATGACACTTCATGTGAGAACATTTGGTAAATGAGATTCCTCATGACAGAAAAACAAGTGTGGGAGGAAGAGTATTAAATAACTAAATTCATCATTTGAATACATTTCAATAAGCACTTGGACCTAAACTTTCAGGAGTTATCTTCACCAGACCCGCTTTGCTGTGCGGTTCCCTCTGAAGAGGAGCTGGAATAAAGCATCATGTGCTAAAACAGTTCAGAAGTTCCTTAACCCAAGGGAAGCTGAGGAACCATGATCTCTACTGTTATGGCTTTCCTCACCCTGTGAGTAGGCTGGTGACAGAATCGTATTAGTACATTTGGAGTGTGTTGTTTGAAATGCCTGAGCCCCTGGTGGGATTTTGAGTTTAAGAGTTTGGCAGGAGGAAGATTAAAAGTACTTAGAGAAAGATAAATACTTAGAAGAAGAAAATACTTAGAGAAAGATAAAAATAAAGGATGATTAAAAACACTTCTTTCTTGAAGAAAAATATGAAAGTAGAGTTTGTAGGAAAAGGGATTTAAGGCCCAGGACTGTGGCTGATGAGCCCAAACCCTTCACACCAAACTCCTTTGAAAGTCACAAATTGAGTTGTCAAGGGCTTGGAAGGAGAGAAACAACAGCTATTACCAGCTCTTGTTAAGCAGACATTGAAAACTATCCATGCTGAAATGCAGAAAAACCACAAAACCCACCAAAGTGTTAAAAAAAAAAATCAGATAGGAACAAAACAATCAGAAGCTACGACCACACACCAGCCCCAGCTTTCATTTTTCACCGCAGCCTTGCTGTGTCTCGACACCTTGGCATTCCAGCCCTTCCAAAGAAGACTAATGACAGTCTCCTGATGGGGCTGGCACAAGCACGCCTGCTTGAGTTCCCAGAGCCAACGTGATGGAGGTTTATTTAAGGACTTATTATGTTATATAAACTGGTAAATCAAACAGATGCTTTTCTTGTGACAACAGATAGCTGAACTATTAGTAGATGGCAGGAAGCCATTGCTATAAAAGCATCTCTCTTCAGGGGCTGGCCAGTTCTGCAAATAAAGCACAGCTCTCTTGCTCTTTGCCCTCTGTTCTACACTGAAAGGTGTCTGGCACTTTCAGGCAGCTCCCTGGAGAAATTACCACCATGCCGTGAAACGAAGGGTCTCGTCAATGATCCAGCACAGCTTGCAGACTCTCCTACAGAGGTAGGACAATCCTTGCCTGTAAAGAGAGTGCTGTGATGCTGTCTGGTCAGGGAAGGACTTGAAACAAGTCAGCAAGAAGAACAAAACATAGCTGCCCAATTCACTCCATGTGGACCTGCAAGGATGAAACCTCCTCAGCCTGTCTTTTGAACTGTCATAAACACAAGTTCAAGAGACACCGTCCTTCTGTTCAAAGATCCTGTACCAACATGCTAGGCTTTAAATCATCCAGACCTATTGTAAACATTTTAACCCAAAACTCTGTGGCCAAACAGAAAAGCACATCCAAACCTTTAGTCACAAATGAGTTTGGTGGGTTTCGGTCTTCTTCCAAAGGCAAGCAGCCACCCCAATCACAAAACTTATACACCAAAACTCCTACAGTCCTTCCCTGGCCATCAGAGGGGAGCTGAAGACCACAAAGGCATTAAGAAAGATCTGGGTGACTGTGAAGCAGTCACACCTGTGAATCAAGATGGTCCGACCATGGCACCAAAACTGATCTGCTTTTAAAAAGTTTTTGCTCACAGGTCGTTCTCTGGCACATTTTGAGCTTGACTACATCTATATTTTTGAAGTGAGAGCTTGACATGAATGATACTATAGTGATACTCCAAGGATATCAAAAAAGATACCTTAATATTCATGGCATGGGCAGAGGTCTCTTATCACAGAGACATATTTTTGTTAACAGAGTCTTTTACAGAGCTATGTTGGAATAAAACTCCTACTCCAGATCAAATCCAAGATCTGACCTTGTCACAGTAAGTCTTGGATGATATATTGAAATCAGACACTGTGGCTGTGAAGCAGTTTTACTCTCCACTTTTAGCCACCGAGTGAATCAAGCAGGACATGTGTTCTCATCTTGCAGAGATCTGTGAAATTCTCAGTCATTATCACTTGTGGTACTGTGCAGAGTGTTTCCATTAGCAGACTTAAACAATTCTTCTAAAAAAAAAAAAAAATGACAAGTCAGTTGTTTTGTTCAATAAAAATAGTCAGAAAAAGAAGAGCTCTGAACTCCTCCTACAGTCACTCTTCCATCTGGCTCACACAAACTGGAAAAAAATACCTAACCATGCTAAGCTAAACTCTGCAATTCAAGTCTTTCCTGTAAGAAAGGACAGTAGTCAAACTGTGCAAGATGAACAAGAAGTATTCTGTTTAACAGCCACTTCCCAGCATCCTTCAAAGGACATCTTTTGACCAGTTTAACCCTGCAGGGTCATAAAGCTAAAGGACAGAGAAAACTGGTACAGCCAAAAGCCTGCCAAAAACCCCCTTTCCACGCCCATACATATGTTTAGTAGCATTCTGTGCCCAGTTTCCTTGATGCACAAACCCAGAATTTGAAGAACACAAGTCTGATGATTACAGAGACTACAACACTATGCTCAGACTTTCAGGGCTATAAGAGATTATTCCCATTGTCTCATTTATTTACTGAGCTGGACAATGGCACATGTTATTTCACAGACATAGTATGTCTCTTACTTCAAACTCAATCGGGTGGATAGTACTAAAATCCCAGGGGAGGGTTATTTGCAACCTAAGTAATCTACTTGTGCATACAAATAAGTATATGGAGAACATCAATTAGCAGTGAAGTTTCAAAAGGCGAGCGTGCCTTGGTGTTTCAAATGAACACAGCCAGATTGGAACCAGAGGGATTTCTTCAGAAGATGACCCCAAAGAATCTGTTTCTAGTCCTAAAGCAGCTGCAGCTGCTGAAAATTCAGCTTCTGCTTTTTCTGGCGCAATTGCTTGTGCTGGACATGCTGTTGTTCCCATATCCTCTACCACTGGTGCATCTGTACTGTCTGGGGAGGCTTCAGGGACACACACGCTCACACACACACAGTTCCAAAGCCAAGAGTAGAAAACCTCATTTCCCTGACGCAGGAATTGGGCTGCTGGGACAGAAGTCTTCCAAGCGATGCGGCACCCTCTGTGCAGCAGAAGCAGGTTGGGTTAAGGATGAACACAGCAAAAAGGAAGGGAAAAGACTACAAGTACACACTGCAGGCCTGTCAATCAGGAAAAATGTTGCTTTTATGCACAGTGAGGTCCTCCCTGGCCTGAACTTTCTCACAAAATCCCAATCTAATTTCTAACCCAATGCAACCTGTACTTCTCCGGCTATTCTGACTGCAAAACCCCACAGATCCATTGAACAATTCTTCCTCCGAATTCTTTCTACAGTTCTTCCTCAGATGCCCAAGTCCAACTCATTTACCCTGACATTATGCACTCAATTTTATAAGCTGCAGAGAGAGACTGCACAGATGAAATGCTCTGCTCATTCCCTCCACCCCGTGCTTAGCGCACATCAGAAGGGATTCTGTATGCCTCACTTGTCATGCAGGACAACTGGATGCCCAGATGAGTTTAACAAAAATGTTAGTTATTTATTTAGGCCCTGATCCAATGAAGCACATGCTTAACTACAACCAGGATGTGCAGCCCATTGACTTCAAAGGAACTGTTCACCCTGTCTAAAATGTTAAGTATCTGCTTAAGTACTTGGTTGGACTACACTGAATGCAGAGGAGAGAGAAGGATTTGGGGGAACTGCACACGTCTGTGAAGGTGCATTCTTAGGAACTTCGCTGGCTCCATGCCCTGCTCAACAGCTATTTTACAGAACACTCACCCAAATCCCATGGATATTCTGTGATGTGACAATTAACACAAGAGATTATTACAAACAGAATGGCAGTTTATGCAGAAACATGCATTTCTACTTGCATTGTTGGCAAAGAAAAAAGGTGAAAGGAGTAATATTGAACTCCAGTAGAGACATTTCCTGTCTCAAACTGGGGAAGAAAGCAGTAGGAAGTACTGCTTTTCTAGCACATACAGCATCCATCTTACGCTGTATTTTTATGCTTAATTATCCAGAGATCATTCCTGTAACAATGCATTATTTATTTACATTTTAAAGTATGCAATCAACTTAAAAGACCAGGAATTTGTTGCTCAAAATTTCTGGTAACTGTGGGAAATGTGTGACTTGCATTGTGTTGTGAGGCTGAACTCAGGTGGTGATGTTAGAGGAAAAAGGACTAGAAGTTAATAGGGACATCACCCTTTTTGCTTACTTAATCTGGGCCATACCCTGATATATTTGATACATCAATTGGTATAGAGCTGCAGGCTGCAAGGCATTTTGTTCAAGTACTCGTACACAGATTATTTCAAGTCTGAAATAAATGCAGCACTTTTCAAACATATAAACAAACTCTATCTCAGTTGTGATAGAGGAGGGGTGTTGAAGTGGTTATTTCCTAAGGCAAAGAGAGAGAAAAATAATTTAGTTTGTGGTATTCATCTCATCTTCTTTAGAAGATGACTTCCTCACCACCTCCCCACTACTGACACACTGTCTGCTTCTCTCTGACTGTTCAGCTGATTCATACCTAATCGTGTTCTCAGTTCCACAGCTTCTTTCATCTAGGAAGATGGGCTTATGCTCCAAAACCTCACCTATTTTTTCCACGTATACCAGCTTGTGTGAGAAAAAGGTATCACTGGTGCTACAGCCATGTCTTGCCTCTATCCTGACTAGGACACGCTATAGGACCATGACTACGACAACACTCTCATTCTAGAGGAGAGAGAGATGCTTTTGCGCGACCTTGTTAAGTATACACAGAAACAAGAGAGAACACTTTCATCTGAAGAGCACGTAAGTGGCATATGTATCATCATCAACAGATCTATTTCTTAGACTATTGCTAAACCAGGTAACCCCATCATTGACTGTGGGCCATTATTGATTGAAGGAAACTGATGAATCAAACCTTCTACTGTACCTGGTTACAAAAACAGCAGCATCCACAGGAGGGGTGTCATCCCTCGCGCCAGGAACCTGGTTGTTGCCAAGGTATTTTGCCCCACCATATTCTTCATTTTGCCACTGACAAAAGCTTTCCAGAGACCTCTCTCCGTGATGCCCGATAGACAACTTCGCCTTTTAGAAAAGACAAAGAGATACAACAGAAGAAATATAAATCCCAGCCTCTCCGTAAAGCATTAGACCTCTGACGAAAAATCAGAGGGCTCAGAGGTAGAGATGTGATAGAACAAAAAGTGCAAAACCAGCTTCATGTGAGCAGGTGAACTAAGGATTTTGGAATCCACATTGACTCCTGTTGTTTTATCTATAGGACAGACTCCGTCAGCTGGCAGCAGTCGTAAGCTTCTAATTCAGCACTACATTCAAAAGTCTGTAAAGTCTGGAAGGTACATATTTGATACCAGAGCCATATAATTGTTAATCTCTGTAACAGTTAACTCCTGAGTCTGGTTTGCAACTACAAGCAGGTGAAAATTTAACAAGAAGGATAAATAAAGGGATTGTAGCTCCTTCCCCTCCCAGAGTATCTGATATTTCCCACCTTTCATACTGCCTGGTGAAGTGTAGCAGGCACTGCTTACAGTCTGGGACCATGTGGCCAGTTCCCCGTCCCACCCCAGCACTGGGGTCCTGCACTACCTGTGAGACCACCACAGTACAATTACAGCAGCAGGGTAGAAAGGAGTTAGAACTCACAGGACGGTTGCGAAGCAGGACTAGTTTGGTCACTCGAATGTTGACTTTAATTCCAAGACTTTGATGCTGGAACATGTTGTACACCTGTCAAAATGCAAAGAAAACATCCACAATATATCAGTAACAATGCCAAGACCTAGTAATAGTTGAAGGAACTAACTGGAACTAAAGCTAGACATTTTTCCTTCAACAAATTGACCCAAAATAAACCCAAATGGGCTGTGCTACCACACTCAATAAAATAAAGAATTTTTAAGAGCTACTGTATTAGCCCTCTAACAGTCCCATGTACTGCAGCGTAACTAAAACACTTGCAAAACTGGACTAGGTTTGCTCCTACCCTACTGCACTGGGCTTCACCACCTGACACATCTGTCACTAATCTGAGCAACATTCAGCATTCAGGGAAAAAAAAAAAAATCACCAAAAATCAAAACAAGAAATACTAGTTGCAGAAAGAAAAATACTTTTAACTGGAATAAACAAGAGAAAGAACAAAGGAGCAATGAAGGAGAGAAATATTCCAAAGGAACTCTAAACATAAACCAGTCTCAGGAACATGGACAGACGTTATGAAGCATCTGACTAATATGGATCTTCAGTGTTTAAATATCAGAGATATCTGAATGGAAGATGAAATAATGGTGTGTTTTAGACTTCAGGAAATAGAATGGAAAAGCAATTTCCCTCTGTTATTTTCATATCTTATATAAGAGAATAGTAATAAGGCAGCACATAATGACACAAGCCTCAGGAAGTACAAAAATAGCACCGGAAACTACCTTACTACTTTCTCCAGATTTCGCATTCCAGCTCAGATACTTCACCTCACTTTTATAGGTTAGAACAGGAGATCTTAATTGATGCCAGAATCTTATTCCACCTATTTGTCCTTGTAAAAATGCTTTAAGTAGACTATATCAGAAAAGGTGTAAAATACCACATAATAACCTTTGGATTAATATTGTACTCCCTAGTCAGTCAAAAAAATAAAATCACAACCACTGAACACAGACTCTTGACTGATGGCAGGCAGGATTTGGCCCCAGGTAAGTTATATTCCTTACTCACAGCTCCTTTGGCTAGAAGTATCAGACAGGCTCAGTGAACTTCCTACAACAAACCCAAGACATGAACACATTTTGGATATTATGTTTTCAACGTTTGGTATTTTTCCTATTCGTACAAATACTCAGGAATGTGCTCAGTGTAAGAGTGTTCTTAAGCACTTTAGTGTTTGGGGTTGGTTTAAGCACACACGTAAATGTTTCCTATAATTTAGGCATAGATTGCCACTCAGTATTTGACCCACTGACCTCCAGTATGAGCACAATAAGCCATTTCCCTTCCCTGAGGCTGGTATAGCAAGCACACAAGGGCTGGTACTATTTGCTTAGCTCGGGGGTATGTATGTTGGTAGAGTAGCTAAAGCCTCTCACTACAGACCTGGGGGGTTGAACTTGGCACTTGCAGAGAAGGGCTCTTACAGTTGACCTTTGTGGAAATGGAGATCTGGATGTTCAGCTGAGAGGGTCAATGGGGCATGATGCTGATCAAGTCAAGATCTTTGTAGCACTCCAGAGGCTAACAGACATTAGCCCGTGACACGTGACTTTGATTTGCCCAGCTCACTGTTAGCTCTGACTATCCATCCCATAACTTTTCTACTTATAAAATGAGAGTAGAGCAAACAGATTCTTATCATTAAGCCTAATGGGTAATGGTGCTTATACCCTTCCATCAGGGCAGACAAGCTGCCTGACTGCAGTCCCAGCCCAGAGAGATCCAGAGGTCAAGAGACTTGAAGAGGCAGTTTTCACTGACAAAACTTGCATAGCCAGAACCAGCTGCTGAAGAGCGTAGTGTGTCATGCTGAAGGCTGTCACAGCCCTTCCTCCTTTTCTCCTGTGCTCTCTGTCCTAAGGATAACTTTGACTGCATTTGTACTTGCATCCATCAGCGATCTCAGAAGAGCTCAGCCTAGCTAGCAGTAGCAACAATTGGATACTAAACCAAAAACACACTAGGCATGCCTAAGTGGCTTTACTGTGCTTGTTTATTCAAGCTTTGTTTGCTTATTTTCTTAAATGGAGCCCAAAGAAGCCACACATAGATTGAAGGAAGTTTGTGTTGCCCAGTAGGAACAATAACATTTCCATCTGCTAAATAGGCCTGACTGGTACAAGTGGCTGTTCTACTTCAGCACAACTGAAGCATTCAAACACAACTCACCTAGAGAAGAGACAGACCCTTTCTCCTCAGAGATCTGCTCTGGCTAGCTCTGCTTCCATCCCCCACTTCTGATTGACTCAGAGGCTGAACCAGACTTTTCAGTCCAGGAGCTCTGCCTGGATTAAAAGGAGACACCTCCTTCAGCGTACTCAGACCAGCTCCTTTGTGCTGCAATCAATACTTCAATGTGTGTGCAGGTAAACACACTGTCCCTTGCCTGCCCCCACAGTGCTGCTCTAACCAGGCTCCAATGAGGACAGGCTGCTGATCACCACTGTGGCACAAAGCCAGGTGTATTAGCAAGAAGTGTTTCTCCTGATGTTTTAGGATAGACAGTGTGCTGAAGTTTGAAGATGTGGTACAAGCAAAAGCAACTGTACATACTCTGGCCATGCTTACAAGTTGTTTAACTACACAAACAAATCTCTTAAGTAGATGATTTGTTACTGGTAAAAGGCAACAAAAGTACGATAGCCAACAACACCCTCATGGTGGGGTAAATAATTCTTAATTAAGTTTCACGAATTTTCTCAAGAGATGGAAAGACAGTTGCCAGAGGAACAGTAATCTTTGTTTCATACAACTCTGCACACTTTCTCAGGATTAAAGTGTGATCATAGTATGGTCAGATGCAGAAATTAGCTCTGTGATTTAAGGTAGTCCAGCACAGAACTCCAGGACACTGACATATCATCACAGTTTCCAATCTTCTTTCATGAACCAAGCCAAAAAGAGAAGAGAGATCTCCAGCTTCACCTGCCTTCACTGATTCTTTTCTTTATTTTCCTGTTAGCAAAAAGCCCCCTGTAAAGTTTTACACAGAAAGATCAGCATAGATTTAGCTGGGACTGATATCCTGATAATCCACC
The DNA here is from genome assembly GCA_024605025.1 of Megaceryle maxima. Classification (NCBI taxonomy): domain Eukaryota; kingdom Metazoa; phylum Chordata; class Aves; order Coraciiformes; family Cerylidae; genus Megaceryle; species Megaceryle maxima. The sequence goes on along the minus strand of JANHGN010024078.1, from coordinate 43,430 downwards.
TGCAAATAAACATTTCTTTCAAAACAAGCTAAGATCTGAAGGCAAATTAGCAAGAAAACAGAGCTAGAAGTCTGACTGCAAATTGGTCTGCATGAGCCAACATCACCACCCAAAGAGCTCTCTCATTAACCAAGTGAGTACAGTACAGCACGTATACTCACATCACTAGACCAAGAGGACCTTCTCAATTAAAACAGAGTGCAGGACAGTGCTGCACAAGTGCCCTTGTGTTTAGCCCAGATGCAGGACTGTGAAATGGAGACAGGGAGTTTGAGACTGAGAGGCAACCACATGGCGCTTGAGCTTCTCTGACTAGATGCCTGCCAGATCCCGCCCAGCCACTCACTCACAAGACTTTCTCAACAGGACAGGGGGACAAAATAAGATTAAAAAACTCATGGGATGAGATAAAAGAGGAGATCACTTACCAATTACTGTCATAGGCAAAACACACTCGACTTGTGGAAAATTTGTTTATTGCCAACTAAAATAATTTGTATTGAGAGAAACAAAGATAAATTAAAACAATGCTTTCTCCTCACCTTATCTCACCCCTTCTTCCTAGGCTTAGCTTCACTCTTCCATTCCTGACTCCTCTACCTCCTCCTCCCATGCCCTGAGCCATGCAGGGGGACAGGGAATGGTGGTTGTGGTCAGTCCATAACAGCTCCTCTCTGCTGTTCCTTCCTCCTCACATTTTTCCCCTGCTGCAGCACGGGTCATCTCCACGTGCCACAGTTCCAGTCAGGAGAAACTGCTCCAGTATAGGCTCTTCTCCACAGGCTGCAATATTCTTCAGGGAACAGCTACCTGCCCCAGCACAGTCTCTCCACAGGCTGCAGGGCAACCTCTGCTCCAGCTCCTGGAGCACCTCCTCCTGCTCTGACCTGGGTGCTCACAGGTATTTCCTCACACTTTTTTTCAGCCTTCTGCCCTTTCTTGACTACATTTTCAAGGAGGCACCAGCATCTTTCTTCATGGGCTCTGCTGTGCCCTGTGGTGGGGCCACTGCCAAGCCAGCAAGGAATGGGATTTCCTAGTGCAGACAGACTCAAGATTTCCTGCTGCATGGACAGCATGCATTAATAGAGAGACTGACTCACAGACACCTCCCTTCCCACTTGCAATACCGTGGACCACCCTCCCAATAGCCTGTAATTGCATCACACCCTTGAGGCTGCTGTGACCACTTCCAACAGGGGAACAGTAAAAAATATTTGGGGTATTTTAGAACCTTTTAATAAAATAAGGCAGCTGGGAACACAAGCATCAGCTGCATGAAACCCACTAACACACTGCCGTGGAACAAAATGCAAAGGTTACTGGTTTAGGACATCCCCACAGTGTCAGAAAAAGCAGCTTGGCTGGAACAGCAAAGGAGGTTCTTGGTCACTAAGCTGAAGCTAAGGGATGTGAGAAGTTGTCAATATGGCTGAGGCGTGGTCGCGACCACTGTTTGCCCTGTTGCAGGTGAACTTTTATGCTGTATTTACCTCCATTCTGTGAGGTGTCATCAAAAGTAAAGAGAGTGAACTCTGGAAACAGAAAGGGGTATGGTAAAGAGTCATACAAAACAGACAGAAAAATGGAAGGGGAAGTGCAGAAGAACAAGAAAAAGAATAAAGCCCATCTCTGACATCTCCCTCCATCTGTATTTCCCTGACAGACCTCTACTGCACAGAACACCCTAGAGAAAACAGAACAGCTTGAAGTCTGACCCATCCTTCTCCTCCTCTGTTTGCATTCCTCCTGCCTTCCTTTCTCCCCTATGGCTTTGACATGGAAGGGACAGAATAAATGCAGCTTTGGCATGAGCTGTCCAGGCCTGCCTCAGCATGAATAAAGCACAAGCTAGACATGAGAAATTGGGCTAAGAGAGGAACTGAACTACATCAGTTTAATTTTTGTAATTCTCAAGAGCTTCCTCTGCAGGTGTATGGTGGGAGGGAGACGTGTGTTTTTCAGATGTTTTGGAGTTCAGAACAGCAACCCTGAGGGTAAATTGACTTTATCCTTTTTTTTTTTTTTCCCTTCCCTAAGCATTGCACTCGAGCAAGAGCCTCTGCATTGCCTTGGCTGCTGGACGACGTTTGGACAGCAGAAGTAGTAGTCAGGTTACTGAGGTTGTCTTTCACTTGTTTTGAAAAGTGCTATAGGATTTCTAACACCCACCTAAAGCCAAGCTTTCAAATTACCCCATTAAACATTATGAAAAAGAACATATTCATGGCTCTTTATAAGATACAGTTGACATAACACTTTCTCCTGGGGTTGTTGGAGCGAAAAAGAGAAATCTGTAGACAGTGGTCAAATACTTATATCCTATTCCCTTACATCCCTGCTCCCATCATGAAAATTCCCAATCAGGGTAAGGGAGCTGATTACCAGTGGCAGCTCTGGAGCCTTTATGTGCCAGCTCCCAAGAGCACAGAGATATAAATCCATCAGTGCATGCATGATAAAAATGATTTTATCTGCCTCTTTAACATAAAAAAATCTCTCAGAGGGGAAAATCCAAAATGAAAAACGATCTGCAGAGTGTAAAATAAGGCTTCAGAGAGTAAACCAGTATTATTCCTAAAGAACAACATAAAAGTTTTCCCTCTTAATGACATCCAAAAGATCACTAACTTCAAGTCACTGCTTGCTGCAGCAAAGAGCTTCTCCACTAATCGTGAGGCTTAGCAACAGCTGCAGGAGAACTAATATAAACTACAGCAACTTATCCCTGCATGCTGTATTCTCTCAGAAAAAGGCAAGCTCATAACCAAGCCACAGTTGTAAACTATTCCAAAATAAAATTTTTAAAAAATCAATTAAAAAAAAAAGTTCTTTTTTAGTTTTTCAAACCCATAGAAAGCAATTTTTCAATTATTACAGGTGGTCTTGGAAATTCAGCCATCTCTATCCCTAAATGCTCAGAGGGTCAGTCTAAATGGGACTTGGTTTGAAAAGTAAGTTCTGCACAACTGCAAGGAGACAACATTCACAACTTGTGCAGGGACTGAAACCTTGTTGTGCAGGGACTGTCTGAAACCAGTGACTCCCCATCATTAAAAACACTATGGCCATGGACAGAACTTTCCAAAGGGTCTCACTCCTCATTTATCTTATGCTTCAGAATAATTTGAATCTGAGTTTTCTCCAGGAAGCTGAAAACATAACTCATGAAGACCAGCCACAGTAGAGACCAGTACAGTTAGCCTGTCTGTAAGGGCAGAAAAATCTCCTTTTTGTCTAAATGGCCATTTCTCTCAGATAAAAAGAAAACACAAGAGGAAATAAAAGGATAAAAATCCTGCAAGAAAGCAGTGCGTGCCTCATGCTTCAGAACCTGCTCCTGAACCAACCCCAAAATGGAACCAAACTATCGTAAGGAGATGCACAGAAATGCAGGGGAGAGGAGAAGAGAAAAAGCCAATGCACTGGTCTTCTACTTGCTGGCTGAGAAACCTGAAGTTCAGTTGAGATGAAGCAATAAAGTGTCGCAAGAGCAACAAAGGACTTCATAAGAAACAGAACACTCATCCAAACAGTCTGCACATGGATAAAGTGCAGGGAGAAATTATAGTTGCCAGATGCAGACCAACAGAACGGGTGAGCAAAACAAGCACGTTTTACCACAAAGGCACTTTGTTTGGGAATTTAGAGGAAGTTCTAAACACTGGCAGCTACTGAAGAAGGGTGTGAATGGGAGATGCTCTGAAGCCAAAGGATGCAAAGGGGACACGAGAACTGAAATGCAACACTTGCAGTGCTGTGCAAAAGCTCAATACCAGGGGAGTTTAACTTAGAAAAATAAATCAGCACCAATGTTGTACATTTCTCTAATTCTGCTGCTCTCTCCCTGTCTGTGTCCTTACAGCCAGCATGCCCATAAACTCCCTGCTTCACTAAGGCTGAAGATGTACATGGTAGCATTTAGCAACTTCTTTATCAGCTTGGGGTTTTTTAACATTATCGCAAAGCCCTCAGGAATCACCCATTATGAAAATCACACTGAATCAAATACCTTGCCAGAAAATAAGAAAATATCCCATTTTAGAGGTGGTGATTTAGAAAAGTCAACTCAAAGCCCTGGAGCCACACTTGTTCCTACTCACATATTACAGAGCACCTTGGAGCATATTATTCCATGATCCTGGAAAAAAAAAATCTGTCTTACAACTTCAGATATTAATTGACTAAATGGAAGAGCTTGCACCTCCACAATGACATTCAGAAAAAACAAGTACCTTTAATATGAGTCTATTCTCTGTTCAGGGGGATGGTCAGAACTACAGGATATCATTAAAACCACAGCACTACTACTACTACTATGAAGTACTACCTTTATTTCTGGGTTGCAAAAGGGGTTTGCTGTGTTCCTTAGCTGTTATTCTAGAGGAGGGTGGTGAGGTTTTTTTCCCTAAGATTCTCATTTACCAAGAGAGCAATAAACCAGTATTTTGTAATGCTGACTTTTTTCCCCTTCAGAAATTCCTGTAACATAAATAGATATTAAATACTTTAAGGCAGATCACTTTATTTAAAAAGTCTATAAATATAAAATGCATTAATAAGATCTCTTAATGCTTGTTTTGTGGTTTGACAGTAAACGTAATGGCTTACAGAGAGGAGTTAAGTTAATTTACCCCTGACCAGTAATGTTCTATTTGCTTAAATGCAAGCACCCAAGCCAAAATTAACATTCTGGTTTCTTTTAGAGGCAGCCCGCCATCCTGCAGCATAGCTGAATAAGCACTGCCTAATATCACGGGGCAAATCCTGTTCCCCAGCTCACAGTCGCAGAAGGCTGACAGAGGTTGTAGCGAGGCAGGCAGGAAACCAAGATCCTGAGCAGGCAGGAGGCCTTCGCTCGTGTGGTGACAGAGCACAACCGATCCCGCACCAGAGAAGGATCTAACAGATGGTGCTCTAAGGAGTTAGGGCTCTGCTATTCTTCATACCACAGGTTTACAGATGAGAAATTACCACACAAAGATCCACATGTCTGGGGGCTCTCTTTTCAAAAAGCCATTTTTGTGCATGTTCAGATTGCAATGACCTTTAAAGAGTGTGGTTGAGTGAAGAGTTCAGCTAAGGTCTACCTAAACCACACGACTACCCTACCTCTCTCTTTCCAAAAGGTATTTTATGAATTATCCTGCAGCCTCTTTTGCTGGGATGAAGACCAACTTTCAATGTTAAAATCCCCTTTGATTGCCTTGAATTTCACTTTGATTTATAGCCTCAAAATAAAGGATTTATGCAATCATGCCATCTAGGTGTTTGCTCATTTTTATTCCACAGAATCTTCCAATCTTGCCAGCCACTCGCAACCAGTTTCCTCAGGGAGGTAGAGGCCTGAAAGATATTATGTTGCTACAAGTGTGGGAATGTAGGTGGCCAAACAAAGGAGACTCTATTGGTGCTCCTCTGAAGGCTGAAAAGCTGAAACATAAATCCAAATCCTACCAGACATTAGAAAAACCACATGGGTGAGCCCTTAGGAGCAATGACTTAACAGTGGGAAGCATTTCAGCTGGACTTTGCACCTTAAGAGATGTCAGATAAATGTGTTCCTCAGCCAAGAGTCCTCTTCCATGTGCACTCTCTAGTGTCTAATGAAGGGGTGAGCTCACACTACAGCATCAAAACCTGGCTTAACATTCCATCAGCCAAATACACTGGAAACTAAGCTTCAATATTTGTTTTGTAAATGGGTTTAGAGAACCCAACCCATCTATCAGCACCTCTCCACACATATTCATTCATACACGGCGAGCTCATGTTGCTGAGATGTTCTGCAGTACTCCACAGCCTTGACAGACAACAGTATTCACAGCCATCTTTTGCTTAGGACTTGGTCTATCAGTGTACTCAACCCTTACAATCGCCACAGGCTGATAAAGCTACACAACGTAGAAGTGCACTAACAGCTACACTGAAATAACCAACCTTTTGGCACAAGGGCTATCAAGACAGATGATTGAACACAAGTTTTAAAAGCTCTCACAGCCATAATGCTCTGTCCCATCCCCAGGATAACTGTGGGCACAATGGCAGATTTCTATTATCTCACTGATGAATCAGTGCAGAACAGGTTTTAGGAGGACCTCTGGGCTGCCACTGCAAACAAAAAATATCCATCATCCCTCTCAAGGTCCCAAGCATCTGATATAAGGATGAAACTCAGCTTTGACACATACGTCTGAATACACCTTTCTCTTAGCTCAAAAAGTGACTTAAGAAGCAGATTTGTCCAGAGCTGAACTTGTGTTCTGCCTGGTGCCTGCAAAACTGGTATGTGAATTTAAAGTTGGAGGTCCATGGCTTTGAGAAGAATAAGGCTTTTGTGCCCCCAGCAAATACATCCTTAAACGCAAGACAGCCAGTAAGTAGACCCTGAAGTGATGGTGACTTGAACAGATTTGTTTCTCCTACAAAACAATCCAAATCAACGTAGAGACAGAAGGAAGTCCTATTAAGTGACTATTGCCACAGCATGCTAAAAGGCAAAAGAAAAGGTAGAGGAAGGGACACAGAAAAGCAACTTGTTAATGGAAAAGACTAATTAAACAAACTCTCTGCTTAATCAGCAAAGCATTTCAGTACAGCAGAGCTCCCTCACACCAGTGCTTGATAAAGGAATACAAGCCCTCCTAAAAAGCTGTTGTCCCACAACCGGATTACGCACTGAGCATCCATCACTCAGCTCTTCTCTGGGAAGCATGACCAGTCAATTATGATTCAGAACTGTTCTTTTCTTCCAAGCCAATTTGCTGCTCATGAACAACAACAGAGCAGTAATCAGGAGAACAAACTGTTCCTGGATGTCACAATGGCAGGGGTTGAGGAATACAAGTTTCCTCCAAGACTTCCTTGTGCAAATGCCTCTGGAAGGACCCCTGTTGTCTCCAAGCAGAGTCTCCAGTGTCCACATCCAATTTAGCCATTATCTCTTTATATACTGAGTGAGCATTCAGCGTGAGAGGCTCTGCGTTCCCTTATCAGCTGCGACGGAAGGCCTGACTACTAGGACAGATAGCAAATTAACACCCACACTTCATAGGAGCTTGCTATTTCAAGAGGTTCACCTCACTGCTGGCAGATTCTCTGCAGAATTTCTAGAATGCTTCTAAAACCCAACTCCAGCAACTATTCAGAGGTATGATCAGTGCCACTTCATGAAATAGATGCACCATGGAAATTTTTAGGAACCCAAGAAATAGATGTCACATAAGACCACCTAGTCATTCTGGGATCTTCTCTTTCAAGGTAAAACACAGCACTACGAAAAATATGGTAGAAAACACCACTCCTGAAAAATTATTGAATACTTCCTAACTGAAAGCTTGCAATTTCAGTTCCAAAAATGTTGTGGTGTTTTGTTTTGTTTTTTGTAGCGTCCTTAGGCAAATACTGGGAAACACATAGAGGGGAGAAGAGGAACGTAACACAAGAAAACCAAAACATTTCCTCATACCTCAAGGTCAAAACCATTACCCATTTCAGCTGTCAGGGAAGCCAGCTTTAGCCTATCCTGGATATGATCTCTCTACTTTTGCTTTGCTTATTAGAGTGAAGTCCCTACTTACCATATTCATAACAGTGAGGATGAATCTTTGGGCAGCCTCTGCACCATGGTATTGGACCATATCAGCATCTGCCACCACCAGAGTTTCTACTGTGTATTCGTTGGTAAGTCGGATGGCATTTCTTCTCTCCCTCCAGTCACTGGTTGATTTCATTTTCTTTTGTCTCTTCTTTTCTGAAAGTTAAAATACTTATTAAGGCTGGCAGATCATAATAAAACATTTATACTCTTTTCAAAAAAAAAAACCCCAAACGTTTTTGTGCACATTCAGATTGCAATGACCTTTAAAGTGTTCTTTGCTGATTAAAAGAATTAACCAAGAGGTTCCATTTCAAGTACAACTGTACCTGTGTGCAGATCCATGGCACTACCAGATAACATGCAAATAAGAAAGAGGATGGGACAAGTCCAGAAAAGCAAAAGATCAATTACAATTCAAGCCAAGAAGTCACGCTGTTGCAAAAATTTCAGCAATTGGACATCTTTCTTGTGAAAGGAGTAACATTCCACTACAATGGAACAAGTGCTAATTAAGGAAAAATCAGAAGACTTTAGGATAGGAGATGGTGTTTTGGGATGCAATGTGTACTCAAGACTCTGCAGGTTCTCCTTAGCCAGGGAAGTTGTAAGATATTCCTGGAGTCGATATTTCCATCAGTTGCATTTTTACTTGCTACCAGCGTTACTAGACCAACGTAAGAGAACACAAGATAGAGTCTCAAAAATTTTAAATCAAGTCAGATTGTTTTGGAACGTGCATTATTGGCCAACTGTGGAAGTCTCTGGATAAAACCCAGAAGTGCAGAAGGTCAGGCTAGATAAGACATTCTCAAGCTTTCTTTGCTCATTTATTGCTATTGGCATGAGCACCAGCACCAGCAGCTGCAGTCACCGGCCACCTACGTGCAGAGCTCACACGCCTCTTTACTGTGGTACGTGAACGAAAAGCAGGGGACTCCCTAAACCAGCTGATCTTTAGTGAACCTCAGTTACAGGAACCTCTGAAAAGGAGCCATTCTAAAGACTAGAAAGTGAAGCAGCAGTCAGCTACCATAACAAAAATATTGTAACACAGAAATAAAATCTCCCTTCCTCTTAATTAAGGGACTAATATATTAGTAATTTGTCCTCTTCTAAACTGAAAGGTAAAATGTGTTTCACAGCTCAAAGGCAGATGTCCAAAGCAGCTGAGGCATGAACAGAGGAGAAATGAAGTTCAGATCTGAAATTGAATCTACTCACTTCACTGCAGTCACAAAAAAATGTATTCATGTTTTCAATTGTAAAATAAAAGAAAAGCAAATGAAGTCATTAAACCAAATTTATTTTGCAATAAGAAACAAACTGCCAAGAATTCACTGAAATTGCATCTGCTTACTGCCCAGCCTGCAATATACTATGGATAAGATACTAACACTGGTATTAAATGCAGATTTCTTCCCATGAAAAAGGGAGCAGAACACACAACAGGTCCTTAAACAGCATAAACACAACATTCCATGCAAAAGTGACACAGGATAGACCGTAACAGCTCATCAGACAGATACCTCTTACATCAACAGTACACATGCTGCTCATTTCCCAGAGCAGAGAATCACTTTTTAATTTTCTGTAGATTTAACTTAAGACCCTCTCTTAGCAAAGCACCATTCTGCAGATCAGAGTTAGTCTTCGCTGATCCTGTTTTTCCACAGCCTGTTTACCAGTTCCCTTACATAATTCAGCTTGAATTTCCCTTCTTTCCCAGGCTGGTAAATGCACTCACATCCAGATCATCAGTTTTCCCTGACTGATCTTCTTGTGTTCAGGGTGATAAACTCCATCAGCTGTAAGCCCCACAGAGCCCACCTGAAATAGGCTCCCTGCCTTCTGCACACTCACACGTTTTCCTGTCTTGTCAATATTCACATTTGCACATGTCCATTCCATCTCCCTACTCTGAGTTGTCGAGCAGTCATCCAGTAGAGCTCTGCACATGCTTTTCTGCCCAAGGCATCAACTGTCAACACTTGGTACATACTTTAAACTGAGAAAACAACCATGAAATTTGATTTGAATCTTTTTAAAGAGAGTTTGGAAATATCCCCCTGGGTCTAAAGAGAGACAGGAGCCCATGGAAAAGTCAAAAAAGAAAACTTGTGGTGCTCATAAATAATGGACACTACATGCCAGCAGCAAAGATGAAAATAACCAAGTTTCAAGGCTTGTTCTCACACGGACTGCAGGACAGCTACAGAAAAGTACACAACCACTACAAAGCTCCCACAGGGCAGGGGATCTCTTAAGTGCTTTCAAAAGACAGTAATATGGAGTAACTATAGCAGAAAGGAGGAAAGATGAAGGCACGTTGGGTTTGCCAACTATAAAATGGAGATGACTTCACCAAACTTCTGTGAAGAAGCTCCCATATTTGTTTATTCATTTCTTTCCATTCATCCACCCATCCCTCAGCATAGCCACGCATCTTTAGCTGCAATACTCTCAAGGTTATTGTTTAAACACCAGGGGAGAAAGCAGAGTAAAAGGAAGAGAGGGAAATTATTCCAGTAAGAACATTGACCTTTTGGATCTTGCTGCTAAAAATCAGAATGTTTCTGGAAGTAACAGCACTTAATCTAATTACTTAATAAATTAGAAGTTTTCAAGTGGTATAATCTTCTCGCTATAGAGAAGTTGTTCTCGTGGAGGGCTAGGCCTAAACTCAAACCTTGGCCTGGCATTGAATGACCTGTGTAAAAAGGCTCAAGTGAAAGAAAATAAATTCAGAGTACTCTGGGTTTTCACTTCAAAAAAAAAAAATCTCCTTTTCAGTGTCAGAGGAGGAACCCGCTCTCCAGAGAGAAGAGGTCATGCCATGATCATCTACCATGGGCTTGCCCAGCACGGTCCCTCCTCCAGAGGCAGATGAAGGAATTGGCAAGGCTTTGCTGACTCCTCTCGGCACCTCTTTGCAGAAGGCAGCTGTACAAAACTCTGAAAGGTGCGATTTCTGGAGAGAAGCAGCATAAAGGGACTCCTGGCAAACTGCTGGGTAGTCTTGGTTCACATAAAGCCTCTGGCCCCCATTCCTCCATGAGTTTTACTTGAAGCTCTGGACTGGCTGCTTTCCACTGGGTGGTGGGGATTAGAGGTCGTGTGGAAAACTACCACCCCACAGGCTTGCCTAGAAACACAGCCAGAGTGACCTAACTTGGAGAACCTGGGCTCTTACTCTCATCTTCTCCCTCACATTGTTTAAGTGCAAGCTTACACAGCGCTTAAACCAGGCAACATGTAACAGACTCAAGGCAGCCTACAAAGAGCTCAGCTGGTCACCAGTGACACTGCAGATGAGGCAAAGCAACACAAACTACTTGAACAGAAAAGCAAGTGTCTTTGTCCCCCTTTTTTTTTTTTTTCCTCCTTTCCTTTTTAAAGTTCATAGTTCCTCTTTAGGGTAACTTGTCTTTATTCTTTCTGTCTTTTTTTTGTGTCCTTGCAGAAGGCTACCTACAGACTGGTCTCTATTTGCATCTTCCTACCTACCACAAGTATAAACAAGTTTTCAGCATAATCATGGAGAAAACACAATTATCATTTGCACGGGTGAACCATCCATCACATACAGAACAAAAGAAATACACACCCCACATCACAGACATTTGACGAAGAGGAGAAAAAGATCCAAAACCAGTAGTAAAAATCTGCATCTGCAACTCATACCTGAGGTAAATCAACTTTACAGAGGTATGAAAACACCCCATCTCTAGAGCCTCTCTTCAGAAACAAGCCAGCAAAAGAGGTCTCCCTCCTGCCCCACGTGATTTATGGACTACAGGCAGAGAATCCTTCCATGAGTACATGAAACTCCAAACTAAAATAAACATCAGGCATTAAAACAAGGATTAAATGCTTGGTGGATTCTTTATTTGAACGAAGCGATGTTACAAATGTTGTGGCGCAGATGTTAAGTGTTAGTGTGAAGGCATAAGAGGCCATAAAACATGGGCAGGAGCCTGTCAGAGGAGTTTACATTGTGGGGAGCATACATAACTGAAAGGCACACTATTTTAGGAGTCAGGTGTTCTCTGCTTAAGAGGTCAGAGAATTTCATGTGAAATACGAGCTGAAACAGTCAATCTACATCACAGCACGTATATGCTGCGGGTGACTAGGCACAAGGGACATTACTCTTTTGCCAGTCACTTTGACAGTGTGTTACACAGTCTATCTGGCCAAAAATTCCATCAAATACAGTACCATTGGGTGATGGAAGAAGGGGGATACACTCCCAGATTTGGAGTATAAAATGGATCTAACATTGCACAAGCTCATTAGCTGGCTTTTATTTACAGGGTCTTGCCCTTCCTTGGCTAGTCACTTGCAAAGCAATATGATCATATCACATCCTGCCATTCAGCAGTCTTTGGAATCTTCATCAGAATGGCAAAAAACCCACAGTCCCTACTGCAATCAGAAGCACAGCAGAGCTCTTCTGAAGCCTCAGTAGAAAACTCCTTATGTTTAGTGCTTTTTATGGCAACCCAACAGATGTACAATTCCAAAGCAACCGCCCCAAATGACCTTTTCCTATTACACACCAAAAACCCTGTCTAGCACTGTCTGGTTTTTGGCACATTCTTGCTGTAGGCTGCAGAGTCCCTTCCTGCTCCTCCTACCTCCCTTCCAACAGTATTTCCCAGAGTCATCTGAAAAGAAATCTCTTCTCCTACAGCCTTCCACTTTTTTGCTCTCTAATCTTTCCCGTTGCAATTCTAACTACCTCATTCCTTTAAAACTACTGAAAGTTTCTGGATGCACTTCAACAAAAGCCACAAATAAAAGTAAAATTTCAGAGTCCTTTCTGCAAGGCCAGATTTCTCCTTAGAAGTTCTTTTTTGCTGCCTTAAAAGTCCTCTCTGGTTCTTCCTCAGGAAGCCCTCTGCTAACTTCTCTCCACCCATAACACCTTTAACATCTCTACATACCCTCATGTGGAGAGGGTTTCCTTTGTGCTGTATCTTTCTCTCTTGAGCGCTGCTATTTAATCTAGACACTGCACTAATTCCAAAGAAATTCTCTAATCTAGCATAATGACTTAATTTCATTTCAAATCAAGAAGGCAAGGTGGAAGGTGAAGCCCAGGATGGAAGTGAAAGTGGAAGTCAGCAGCAGCATTTACATCCCAGGACCAGAGCACAAGGCAAAACCTAAACACAGCACAGGCAGGCTTCCCTCTCAGTCTGAATGAAGATCAAGGGGTATTGGCTTGATACACAGAGTGTTTATAATTTAAAAATACATCAAGAGAAATAAGGTACAGTTAAATCAAGCTACTCCTCACATTTGGATATGACAGCAGAGCTGCTTCCAAACTGTTTACTGAATGGCTTCTTCAAAAGACTGATGGCATGACATCACCACAGTGGGTGCCCACGAGCCGTACAAGTCAGCAACCTGTTTGCTCATGGTTACCAGCAAGACAAATTTGAATAGGCTTAGAGGTCTGAGACTTCCAGGATCACAAAACATTTGCTGCAGAAGTCAGCCCACTGAAGGATGCATGCTAATACAGCCCGAGCTACAAGAGCAACCACAGATCACAGAAGAGCTCAGAGCTGTGAGATCACCACAGGCACATAAAGGGGGCCTGTCCAAAGCTTATGGATACCACCAGAAGCATCCCTTCACTGTCTCCTGTGGACTTTACATCCAAAGCTCTGTGCATTCCTTGCTCCACACAGCTGCTTCCTTGGCACCTTTCCTGTGCCATCCACCTCCAAGTAGACACAAGCAAGGACAGAAGAAGGAAACAAAGAAGAACAGACTATTGGAGTTGCTGCCACAGCCAACACTCCCCAATCTATTTCCAGACATGGGAACACAGATTCCTTCACCTCTGTAGGGATACAGCACAAAATTGTCCCGGTGTCTTTTATACCTTCATTAAAAACTTGGGATTTCAGATTTACCACAGACAGTCTGAAGTTCAGGGACCAAAAATTGTTGCTTAGTCAAATCACAGACTGAGAGCTACCCTCTGATTTTTAATGCCTGATTATGCACCCCCACTTTCCTTTTGACTAGAACAGCAGACAAAATCATGCATCAACTGGAAGGAAAAAATATGGCATAGCAGAATGATCCATTGCTCCTTAATCAACCTCCCCAAAATGTGTTGGGGTTTTTGTTTTGGTGTGGTGTTAGTTGTTTTTTTGTTTTGTTTTGGGTTTTTTGTGTTTTTTGTTTGTTTGGTTTTTTTTTGTTTGTTTGTTTTTGTTTTTGGTTTTTTTTTGTTTGTTTTTGTTTTGTTTTTTTTGTTTTTTGAGGGGGTGGGATGAGGTTTGTTGTGGCTTTGGTTTGGTTTTGTGGTTGTTTTTTTCCACAGCCATTTTCATACCAAATCACAAGTTCATGACGATTTGTCTGGCACAGCAGCAAGCAAGAATTTGAGACAGAAGTCATGAACTCTGTGCTGCATCTCAAAACACCACAGAGATTTTATTGCAAGGAGTGTTATCCAAGTCAGTCTGTGGCTTGGACACATCAGTTAAAACCTTATTCTTCTGCAAAACATACTCAGTCATCAACATAATACATGAGGACTTTGTCTTTAATGTCCAGCCTGTAAAACAGCACTGGGTAAGCACCATGATCTCTGCTCACTGGTTCAATCTGTCAGCAGAATTTCAAAGATTGCCACCTCTTGAATTATATGCACTCATCTCCTTTTAATGGGACAGCTTCATTGTAGGCTTTCCACCCAGCCAGAAACAAGGACTCACTCAGGTAAGACATTCAGAGAAGACAATTTAATGTTACAGAAAGCAAGCACACTGAGCATGGCTTAATGGTAAGACTGTTAAAGTGGGAATGGAAAGACCTGCTCTGCCACTCCCTCTTAGCCTCTGTGCCTTGGTTTCTCATCCTGTATTGTTTGTGACAGACATACAAAGATCCCAACTTGCTTGAGGCCATGGGAGAAGATCCTGTAACACAAATAAAACTAGGTCCAAGTGATAAGGAGTGATGTACATAAGACTCTGATCTCAGACTCCTCAGTTTTAATCACTTAAACTCAGCAGATCTGAGACCAATCACAAAGCACAGTCCTAATCCACTTCAGGTCTTTAGAGATTACAAAATGCTTGGCTGCAGTAATACTGTAAAAAAAAAATGGCATCACTGGCCTCCAGGCTTATTTTATTTTAATGAGTCTTTAGCAAACCAGCTTCGTTTGCAAAGAATGTTTTTACAACTGCCAGCCTTACCAACCCATCCTGGGCTTTGGCAGCTGAACTCCAATTGCTTCTGCTGCACTTGGAAGAGCTCAGGGACTCACCAAACCAGGGGCAACCCACCTACAGTCTGACCTCACCATTACGCATATACCTCGAGAGAGGTGGTGCAGACCTCCTCGGAAGCCAGGAAATTTACTTCTGGTGACTTGCAAAAGCCAGTAAGAGTACAAGTTCATCTCCCATAACAGTGTTGGCTCAGCAGGTCAAAGTGAAGTAGCATAGTAGTTATTTTTAATCCCTAATGCATACAGGTAAGTCAAACTATGCAGGAAATTGATCAGATTAAAAACTGGGAGTTTATTAAGCAACTGTCAGATCCAAAGGCTCTTGGTACCACTGCCAGCTCAGAGTCAGTAGCCCTAGTTTGCAAATAAAGGAAAGTTGTGGGTGCCCCCTCCCTGGAAGTGTGCAAGGCCAAGTTGGACAGGGCTTTGAGCAACCTGGTCTAGTGGTAAGTGTCCCTGCCCATGGCAGGGGGCTGGGAACTAGATGGTCTTTAAGGTCCCTTCCAACCAAAGCCATTCTATAATTCTGTGTTTGAGAGTTGGAGGTTATAGCCTAAATGACTCATGATTTTCTGTGCCTTCAGTCTCAGGTTCACAGTCTGCGACATCTACGAATAATCACTCCTAACTGCAAACTACCTCAGAGGAACCTTAGAGCTTTTGAACAAATCTGCCCCAAAGTTTTCCCATCTTGGCCACACAAGCATGTAAGTGCCCAACGCTTGGTAGCTTTCATAAGAAAGATCCCAAGGGATCTGCTGAAGGTCAGAAGTCAAACATTAGGAGTTGAGGCCAACAGAGTCCCAATTCCCAACTATTGGCCCTAACCCTGAGCTATGATTTATGATAATACAGAAAAAAACCCAAGGAGAGCTAAAAGGTAAGTGATGTACCATAGTCTCCTTGGAGCCATCTGCCTGCCTTTCTAGCCACACTGACCACTGGAATATCTGTGAACATCCTCAGACAAGGACAGCACACACCAGACAGCCTAGCTCATTACCACCTGCCAGTTTAGATTTCTCTAAGTTCAATGAGCACTACATTTTATTAGGACCCACGCGAAGGAGCAGTACAGCTCTATAGCACGCGGCTGCACCTGATGGAAAAGGACACTTCTGAAGG
The DNA here is from genome assembly GCA_024605025.1 of Megaceryle maxima. NCBI lineage: Eukaryota > Metazoa > Chordata > Aves > Coraciiformes > Cerylidae > Megaceryle > Megaceryle maxima. Next base: position 27,441 of record JANHGN010024078.1, on the reverse strand, counting down.
ATAGACTGCTCCAAAGGGCTGCTGTTTATCAGCCATAAGGAAACAATCACACACTCACAGGGAAAATCCAGACTCCCTCTGTTTGGAAGAGCAGGGACCTGGAGAAACCAAGGGATTTATCCACACAAGTGAGACACACTCCCATGGGTCGAGTGCTGAATTTCTGACACAGGAAATATTTCTATGCTTGCAAACACTTAATCACATTACATCTTCTCCATAGCCTGTTATTGAAATCCTTGCTTTAATTCTTCGACAGATGCTTCCTAATATGGACTAATACAGGTTTTACATCTATCTATTTTTAGTGCACGTGGGTTTTGGCCATAACAACTGCTCATTCAGGCCAAGTCAAACCTGCAGAGAAAACACAGCTACGAGACAATGATTAAAGATGGGGAAATGCAACGTAGCAGTAACATGTGTTTAAGATTTATACCTGTTTGGGGAAAGCATTCCCTACACTTGATACCTGTGTACTAGCACTTATTTAAATTATTACCAGCTTTGACCAATTGTTAAAACAGGTTGAGAAGTAACTACACCACGAAGCGACGCGTTGGTGTTTTGCAAATGAAAATGTTGATCTTCCTGCTTTTTTTCCACCATACGCTTCTCTCCGTGCAGCACATTTGCATTAAATGAAAACTGGTTCATTTACATTGACAAAAGGGTTTAAAGCAAACCCACATTTAAAGAGTAATTTATGAGGTCTATATCATAAACATGAAATAACAGCCTTCCCTCCAAAGACAAGCTGCTCTCTCTCATTCTCCTGGACTATATTTTATATAAAACCTCTTCTATGTAAGGGGACTTTAATACATCACTGGAGACCTTTGGAAAAGTTATAGCAGAACTAACTTTTCCCAAAGAAATAGAAAGTTTTATGACATGGTTAGAGGAGGTTCCTACCCTTTCACAACATGGTTTGATTCTGTCTCTAACATTGATGTTTTTACTTACCAAGAAAAACTGAAACATTTTTCCCATCCATAGATTTTTGGCATAGGAAACATGCAAAATATGTGACCAGATCTCAGCAAATTAGAAGTACTGTCATTCCATCAGTTAACATAACTATATCCACTTATTACAGCTGAAGCTGTGGAAACACACATGGAAGCAGTTTTTTGGTATGTATTACAAAGTCACAGAGAAACAGGGCAATGAAAGAAGCCCTATCTCATGTTTTCTACCCCCATTCTTAGGTACAGAGGGTTAATAGAGGAGATGGTACAGCTCCCCCGTAGTCCTCTCCAGTCTGCCCATTTCCACTCTGCCATGAGCTTTTCCTATTGGGGTCAGAGATTGGTGGGAATCACAAATACTTCCAAAGCACAGATTAGCTCTGCAGCTCCCTCTTGTCCCCACAAATAAATTGAGAAGTTCACTCGTGGAGGTCTATGCCAAACCCAAGGGCAATGCAAAAATCACATACAACACACTAAAGGAGATCTTTTTCTGTCCCCACCTGGCTCATCTGTAGAGAAATTCTTACTTCCATGTATTAACACCTACAAACAAAACTCCCTATAACTCTGTCCTCTCTCCCGAAGGACCATTAGTCTAGGACCTTTGACAAGAAAGTTGTCAACCTTGTTCTTTAAAATCAGTACAGTGTGTGATAGCAAATTTGTACCCCAGATGCAGCCCCATGACTAGAGATGAGAACCAAAGGAGTGATTCACATTGCTGGTGTGAAGCTATTTCCCATGTTCCTAAGGACACCATGCTTCAGAGCGAACAAAATCCAATCTTCCCTTCCTTCCCTCTCACAGCATATGCACCTGGAAACCTTTTAATAGGTTTTCTGTTTGCCTCACAGGGGCTCATGTTCATGCCTGCACAGAAATGTGCACTGTGACTTGAACTCTTTCTCCTGCTGGATGACAGGTGATAAAAATAATACATATACACATATCATATGACTAACAATAGCACCTGGCCCCTGGTGATGGGATCTGTCCTTTACTGCTGGAGCACTTCAGAATTTAAACAAAGGAATTAAAACATCAGCCCTGAATCCACAGACCTGGGATTTTTATTTTTTTTTTAACCCATTAGTAGGCACTTTCAGATTCAAATCTCCAAGATCCACTCATGCAAGACCTGAAGTACTTTCCCATTCCTGACTACAGCCAGATTAATCCTCTCATACAGATTATTCCAGGAGAAATTTGGCTCCCACAAAGTTCTCCTGCAGCTCTAAAAATAATTTTGAGTGCTGTAGGACATGTTACACCACTTAGACTAAAGGAGTTGCTTTAGAGATTTTAACAAGCACTTATCAACTCAGACTGCCAGCATTACCTAGCCCCAAGGAACTGTTTAGCTCAGTTTCCCCTCTCCTGTGGCTGAGGTCTGCAAGGAAAGTACCACGCTTCTGGGTGGAACACAAGAGGAATGCTCTTGGAAAGCTGTAGCACTTCCTGATTAAGTTCATTTTGCTTTCTTAAAATGCTTTCCTCCTCCAAATACTCACACAAGTCATTACATCACCATGTATCTTTTTTTTTTTTTTTTTTACAACCAATTAAGTGCATATATCACAGGATCATTGCTGCCAATAGAAATTTGCCATTGAGCAATTCAGCCCCCTTTGAGTTCTTATGACACAATCAATAACCTGCAATAATTAAAGATTCAGCATCAGTATTTTATTTGAATCCCCCCAAAACCCAGATTGTGCCAAGTACTGCTAAATGAACAAAGTTTTAAAATGAAAATGTCTTTAGAGGTGATAATTATCTGTTCAGAAAATACGAGAACAGCAAAGGACCAGAAAATGCCCAAACATGGCAATTTTGGGTCTTTGACAAACACTCAGATTACAGTGTATTTACACACACGTATTTTTCTGCATGTGTTGTTCCACAACACAGGATGGGTGTCTAAAATGTGCAACATGTGAGTATTTCCCACATATTTACAACATCCATTCTTTCCTGCCAAGTTTTAGCCTGGGTGAGACAAATTACAAGCCAGTGAAAAAGAACCTCTAGTACAAATCTGATCAGTCCGATGTTGGTACCACAGTAAAGAGACCTTTTCCCAGGAGAAACTCTGGAAACATGCCCCTAGATCATCATTTCCACACAATTTCATTAGGAATGAACCTTTTGTGTGTCAAAGAGGATTAATTTTTTTTTTTTGTTGTTTCTAAACCTCTTGTGCACAAAAGTTAATCCAAACCAGACAGGAGTCAATTAGGTCGTTAACGTGCTAAGCCTATTAACAGCCATGACTTACATTTCTTTCCCGCAACAATGAAAAACATTCAGGAGTCTGCCTTTAAGTGGCAAAGCCCATGAGCAATTTCATTATTTTATGACACAGCTACTTGAAGTAGTGGCTGTTTGCACCAGCAAGCAGCACTCCCACTGTGCCGCTGGCGGGTGCTTTGCTCCCAGTTTAGCACAGCCAGCCTGCGGTCAACACAAGGAATCAGCACCCAAGGGATATGAATTCTGTTCCCAGATGGTTTGCAAACTCCTGTGTGATCCTGGGGGCTGGGCAGGGAATCACAGTCCCAGATCTCCTCACCTGCCTGCTGGGGGAGGGACTAAAGCTGCCCTGGTCTGACACAGGAGTCAGAGAAGACCATGTTCTCCTCAAATCCAGTCCTAGCTTAGCCCCTTAAGTAGCATCAGGTAGGAAAAAAATCCAGTCAAAGAACAAGATCAGATATCAGACTATCTTATCTCCCTCTGTCTCAGAACTCAGATACACACTCAGCCCACACGGTCTGGCAACCACCTTTGCATGGGCTGAGCTATGGTAGCAGTATGTGCATGCTTGTGCTTGTATGTGCATCTATGCTCTTAGTCCAAAAAATATGAAGAACTTCAATGACTTTGCTTGCAGTAGGGATTTCTAGTTCCTCAAGCTGTCTGTAGATTACCTAAAGGATATGTAATTGATTTTGCTGACACACACAGTGAAGTGCAATCACATTGTGCAAGACCAAAGGTCCGCCTAGCCCATGCCATGAGGTCCTCCAAGCTCAGGACGCACCTGTCAATCGCTTCTGGGCCAACCTGGAGAGAACAAAGCCTGTAGGGAGGATCTCAGCAACTGTGGGTTCTATTCACATTCCCTTTTGAACACGGCAGAGAAGAGCGGCAGAAGACTTCAGGAAGCAGTAGGTGCTGCCAGAAACACTCTTTTTTCAGTGTCCCCTTTTAATGTCCTAATTTTATAGTTCTTATATCTTGGTACCCACTCATCTCCTCTTTCCATTTGTGATCCCATATAACTATCCAGTGCATCCCCAGTTTCTTTTCCTTTAGTCCCTCTTCAGGGAGAGAATTTCAGTTCTGCCAAAGACAGGCAGCACCCTGTCCCTGGACAGAAGGTCAAAAGGTTCAGTGGCAAAAGGATGAGGCAGATTTCCTGGGCTGATTTTGGCTCAATTCAGCTTTTCATTAAAGGCTGTCTTATTTTACAGTGCAAGAATTTTGTAATGCATTTTGTAATGCATACTTGGCTAGGAAATCAGAGTAGTGCTGAATTCTGATGTTTCCTCTAAAAAGAGACATAGGGGATCCGTAACTCTAACCAGAACCAAGATTTCATATTCAGAGAATCAAAAAGAAGATTGGCTTAGTCTGAACCCAGGAGAATGATAAACCTGTTGAACTACTAAGAGCTCAATTGCACATAAGAGAAAATTAAGGTCCTGGCTACAGGATTTACCAACAAGCAGTGCCAGCTGGGAGGAAACCTCATGAGCAAGCACAGGTCACCTCTGCTGCTACACAGGCTTGGTTAAATACAAAACCAGAGAGATACAAACACCAAGAGATATGGGCAAACCTGAAGTTCATGGCTGCCTATTCCAGTCAGTTCCTTCAGACCTCTGCTTTCACCGCTGTTCTCAGTAAAGAAGCCTTTTGTGCCTTCCACTGCTGCCACGTCTCTTTACGCCCAACAACAGCAGTTACTTGTTCCTGACCACTCAACTGTTCCCATACTAGCAAGCCTTACTCTCATAGCCATTAAACCTGCCAGTCCTGCTTCCCATTTTGTCCCACTGACAGCCCAGTAGAAGACAGCATAGATGCCCTGACCCGCTGCCTCCATTATTGTGCAGTCCATCCAGTAGAAGGCAGAAGCTGGAATACCGGTAGGGTAATGAGGCAGGAGAGCAATAAAAGGAACAGAAAACAAAGGCACACTGAAACCTAACGAAGAGATTTCATAGAGTTCATAAAAAATACCCTCTATGTGACCCACCCAGGTTTCCAGAAAGGATAAAATTCAATTGCTCCAAAGAAGCCAAAAACTAGACCAGTTTATATTAGCTAACAATCTGACTGCTTGGCTTTAGAACTGCGAGAATATAGGATATGATCAGTGAATAGTTAGCCATTTTCTCTTGAAATTTGGTAGGAAATAATAATATTGACAGCTGCCTTATTATTAACACCAAACAAAAAACCCCACACAAATTAAAAGGATGTGAGGCAGCTGCATCTTTGCAGGGTTTCAGCTGCTAAGCATTAGAACATCAGCAAGGTTTGCAGCAACTCACAGGCGCACAGTGTTTAAGTGCAAAAATATAATGGTGCCTTGACTGGAGGAAGGTGAAAGACAGGAGAAAAGTCCTGTCAGGAGGACCATTACCAAAGAACTGGATCTCCTTATTGTTAGTCTCCCATTCCAATGGGACTCTAGGGCTTAAAATCAGATCCATGACCATCACTTTTTTTTATTTAAAAAAAGAACTTTCCCATTGTCACAATGGGTCACAGCTGAAGACTGACAATTTGGAACATGCCACCAGCACCTCACATGCCCATAGAGACACAAAGGATTTAAGCTCAGGATCCTAACACTGGCAAGGTGTGTCAGCATGACACTGGAAACTGAATCCAGAGCATTAGAGAATGTCTACTATTAACTGCCAGGCACACAAAATCTAAATCACTGCCATTTCTTAGGAAGCTGGTTCACCTCCCAACACTTGTTATACTGCAGAAACCCCACTGAAACAATATACCTCATATTGCTAAACTGTTTAAGCAGAGCAGCACTAGAAATTGCTTGAGGTTGTTTGGTCCAGAACAGTTTCATATGCAAGAGGCACATCTGCATTTCAGCATAACGGGATGGCAGACAAAAACTGCTCAAGCACTCCAGCACCTCTCACCCAGGATCCCAGCTCTCACAGTGGTAGCTCCTTCAATATCCAGTCTAGCTAGACTAAAGTTAGCCTAGGGGTATCTGTAAGAGTTGCTATCGCATTTTGGACTCTCAGACCTCAAACCTGGGTTCACAGATCTCCAAAGAAAGCCAAAGACTTTACAAGTTTCTTTGTGATCTCCATGAGCTCATTCCCTCAAAGTTTAATTTACATCACAACACCTTAAAGCAAACAATTTAAAGGTTGTCACTCAAAGAAACAAAAAGCCCCATAGCATGACAGCTAGAGCTTAAGCTTGACAAGTCAAACACTAGAAAGAAAAAGCAAAATCAAGTTTCCAGTAAAAAAATTACCTCGCTGAATTACATCTAGCAGTTTCAAACACACATAAGCCTGTATAAAAAGCACTAATAAAAGAAAAAACATACAAAGTCTGCCCAGTTGACCATGCACCCTGGCATACTCTATTATGGATCATATGCTCTGCTAGACAGAAGTAAAAATGATGACATGTGAGAAGCTGAAAAAGGAAGTAGATTGTTTTACAAGAAAGAAACCACGCATCTCTTCCCCTCTCCAGTTGTCTTTTCATCCTGTTATGAGCTGGATCCCTGGAACTGGACTCCACAGATGATACTTCTGATTAAATTATATGAAAGTATCTGAAGTACTGGAATTTTTTTATTAAACAAAAAGTGAAGCTTTCTGCATTCTGAATGCAGGAATCACCATTCTATCCATGCCTACTCAGCACAACTCCAGTGGCAAGGTGAGATGAAAGAGCACCCCTCACTACTGACTTTAGTGTCAAAATTTGGGCCTTTGCTAAAAGCCCTGTGAATACTTTCCTGAGCAGAGGTCACATCACATGGTTAAAGAAGTTGACTCTGACCCATCAGAAAGTTTAACTTCTCACAGACAGAATGTTACAGCATATGTCCTAAAAACGTTTACATTTGTGACGTGACTCTTCCTGCCTGAAGTAGCAGAAGGATTCATTAAAATCTCTCCATTTTCACTAGCTCCAGCTGCTCAAACATTCAAATTACCAAATACAGACATACCTGGAGGAACAACACTTAAAAATATAATTGCATACTCATGGCTGTTCTCCTGAGCCACTTCAAGCTCACCTGCTACAACCCTGCAGTGCTCATCAGGAATGTGCGACTTCATGGGATGGCTTGATTTTGCAGATCGTCTACGCCTGATGAAGTGCTCTTTTCCACTAAATGAGGTCTCTGATGTATTCACTGGTTGTATTAGCATGTGTTCTGATCCAATTTGGATATAGCCGACCTGTCCACAAAAAAAAAAAAAAAAGAAACAAACCCACATCAGTTTGGTATCCTTGCCCCACCAAACCCAGTCTGAACCTAGACCATTCCACTGCAATCATTATTCACGGCGCAAGGAAATGGAAAGTGATTATGATCGTGTTCAGCCTGCATAGTACAGACTAAGGAACTTTATCTGCTTCTTGTATTTTTTTTTTTTTTTTGGTATCATCAAGCACTACTGAGGAACGCTTTGCACTGTACACATACGAAGAGACAGGAGGGTTCTTGTCAACACCTTTCCTTTCCCTTCTTCCTCTCCCTCCAGCTAAAGCACCACTAGCTGGAAGCATTAATACATATGTCTTATGAGATGCTCAGCTCACACGAAGACAAATCATTCCTATTAACAGAAATCCTTTCATAATCACCTAATTGCCAGCAAGAATTGCATTGTTATTAAATGACATTTATTATCTTAGTAGAGCACAGAGCTGAGATTGCTGCAAACAGGAGACCACCTACATACATTGCTCTTGCAGACAACACTAAGTGAACTGAAGTGATGTTCTAAGTATGATTTGCAAGGCCACCCACTTTTTTCTTTTGCACAGGAACCAAATACCTCTTCTTGACTACAATGGGGGCCACATGGTAAGGAGTGCTCTTTCTGCAAGCCATGAGTTGGGTTTCAGAGGGCAAGCAGGGAATGGACTATTGTACCTTCCCAGTAACAAGATTTTTCCACCATCCCTGGAATAAGTAACACAAGTAAGGCAAAGATCCTGTCTAAATAACAGTAGACTCCATAGGCTGCAGGTCTAACTACTAAACTACTGCCTTTCCTGCACCAAGTCCAGACCTTACACCAGGGCTGGCAAGAACATTTTTGGAAGGCACCTTCTGCCCCAGGACAGCCCCCCTCTTCTTGCAAACCAATTTATAAGGTTCTTTTATGCCTTTTCCACTCCTTCTCTGGCATGACAAAAAAAAGAGCAAAGATATCACCTTAAATCTTAACAAAGCCTCCAGATTTAGTAACGAACACCAAGGTTATAACACCTTGGAGAAAGTGAGTATGTACAATGAAGGTTTCTTACTTTCTTTTCATTGCACTAATCCAAAGATTACTTGCACCACAATCAGAAGTCTCAAAATACATCTCTGCCATATATCCCCCGAGAGAGCTCTCTGGGTCTGGATCCAAATTCTCCTGCGAGCAACAGAAGGCTTCATCTGGCCTGCCAGGAGGCATCAGACTGTGCCTATGGAACACCTTATAGGCAAAGGTGCTTACCAAGGGGTCCTGCTGGGCTGCCTGCCTGTGACACCCATCCTGTACATATAAAGAGACACCAGACATTTTTTTGCAGCCCCCCCCCGTGTTCCATGCCAGCCAGGCAACCATCCAAATAAATGCTACGCACGTACATGAAAATACTATATATTCAACAGCTGACTGTACTAATATGATTTATAATATACATTACATACGTACTGTATATTGTACATTTCCACACCTCCCTGCCAAATTCAGTCCTCACGTACACCCAGGAAATCCCTCTGGCCTAGTATTTCCAGCAAGAGGAATTTCTGCTAACAGAAATGAGAGCTATCCTCTTTTGATAGCTGTGCTAACTGAACAACATTCAGGGGAAACCAGGATCTCTCAGAAAGGGTTACTGATTTCAAAAGTGCACTTGGAAAAAGAAATAAAATAATAAAAAACAGTGTCTCTGTTTGTCACGGCTGCAGAGCACAGCAGTAACAATTAGTCCCCTGTCTCTAAGGAGACAAGAGACATCTCTTCTTGGGTCTCTCAAAAGAAACCTTGCCCTTGAGGCAAGGTCACTGATTAAGTATAAAATGCCTTGACACCTCCCAGAAGGGCTCTCTTATTTAGGAAGAAAATTTGACATTATTTCTTGCCCTACAGAATGCACACCAGTTTACAAGACCCACTCTGCCCTGGAGTTTCCAAAAGGGCTGCCTCTTCACTGAAACTACAAGTTGGGCTTTGTCAGAATTGTTTCAGATACAACAAAAGCTCTAGTGACTTATTCTTCCAGCCTCCTTTACGATGCTCTCCACTACTTCCCCTCCTTGGTTCCAACCTTCCAGCTGGGAGGTAGCCCCAGCCCTCTTTTTTTAATATAGGTTTTAATTATTTAGAAGAAGGGTTGTAAATCTGGTGCCATGGTACTAAAAGCCACACCAGAGCTCCTGAAAGACTGCCAACCATTTTTGTTGGTGCCAAAAATATGTAAGAAGTAGTCAGTTTCATCACCACCCAACATTATCCCAACTTTCTGGCATCAAGTGTGAAAATAATTTAAACCACTGGAAAGGACTTATGTTTCACATTTGCTTTGGAATTGTGAAACCTATGGAAGGAGAGAGCCATGCATCTTCACCCTGGAATAGGTTAAGAAGCAATCTCAAGTTTAATCTGACAAGCCAAGCAGAGTTTTGAGCAGGAAGGATTTGCAGGATCAAGCCTGTAAAGTATTCCTAGGGACTTAAAATTTTCCCCAAACTTGCCAGTTGGGTTCTAAAGAGTCCTCAAACCTGTTGGCACAGATGAGATCTTTTGGACCTGGTAACTTGGAATACTCTGCTCATTATTTTGCTTTTCCCATAAGAAATGCATTCCTCCTGTTGCCTCCCTCAAATCCTCCAACTACTGGGTACTAACTGTGCTGATCTCAGCATAAGATATCAGACATCAGCACTAGACAAATACTCCACACTTTCCTTCTCTAGTCTGTATGATATTTAGGGACAGCAGAAAGCTGGATTTTGAAGATAAAGAAGTAAAACAGAAGATCATATAACTACCAGAGCTATTTTTCCCACATCTCTGGAAATCATTCCAATTAAATTAAATGTTTTGGATATACCAATTGACGTGTGCCTGGGGAGATGCATATCAAAAGCTGGGATACTCCCTCTCATCCTTCTTTCACTGTGAGAACCTGTACAAACAGGATCTGCCGCTGTGCAAGACCCCAGTGTTTTTCAGGAAAGCAGCTGCTGCCCAGCCCCACCATCTCAGAGCTCCCGAGACACAGGAGTCACCAGGAGCCCAAAAATTCAGAGGGGAATAGAAGTTCATTGTTATCTGTATCATTAATCTAAGGAGGATTTTACAGTTAGTATGACAGGAGTATAAAGCTGAGAGAATCATGCAGCTTGGCTAACAGGAAAGGCTGGAATGATTTCTGCTTCAAAAGGCAGGCAACCAAACTGACAAGTTGATTAAAATAAACAATAATCCACACTTCCCACTGCAGCCCCACTCACCACGGCACTTAACAGTGGCTAGATCTTTCATATTAAGGATATTTCATATCCTTAATTTAGAACTGAGCTCAACATTGCTCACTAGCAAAAAAGGCCCTGTTCTTCAAACCACCAAAACATTCCTGCGTGCTTTTATCCAGAGTTCTAAACATACATTGGCCAAGCTGCTCACTCTCTAATCTACTCTTGTACTACCACTAGTTCACTCTTCTTCTACACATCATCCTCCTTGCCACTGGAGTTTTTCTCAGGCTAAATGACAGCAGGGAAAGGAAGAAGGTCCTCACACAGTATCACTGAAATTACAACAGTAACAAGACTGTTAGTGCTGGCACTCAAAAAGCATTCATATCACATCGTCCTGCTGCACTGGGCTTCTCTGTTCTGTCTCGGTGCCCTGGTAGCACTGGTGGAGCTACAACAGCTCAAGGGCTAACTCGGGACAGGAATTCAAATCTTCAGTGTTCTCTGCACATGGTTCTGGACCTTCCCACACGTTTCATACTCTCCAGCAGTTACACTGGTTTTCTAGCCCTTTTTATTTTCACATCTTTGAGCGAGATCTGTGAAAGGCTGAATCTTCCACAGATTTTTCTTTTGCTCCTAAGTGCTCATTAGTTAAATACATATGATCATGCTGAAAAGAGAACAGTTCTAAACATCTGACAAATTCCACTCCCTTCTCAATTTCTCAACTGTTGCACTGTAAATCTTCATTTAACCACTTCTTCAAAGTTAAAAGAAAGTTAACATTTAAAGTGAAGAACAAGACCCAGCACAAATACATTTTAATAAGCTTCATGTGGCTTTTAGTCCCTTCCTTATTAACCATGCTTCAGCTTTAAGTTAGTTACTATTTACAAGTGCAACTTAAGCAAAGGTAAAACAAGAGCTTTAAACTAGGCCTTGCTCTAATGTCTCTTCATGTTTGCACTCAGTTATGAGAGCAGATCACACCCAGGAGTATCTGACTGTACCTCTGCCCCAGCCTAAACATGGAAACCACAACATGCTCTCCCTTTGTCCACTAGAGAAGGGAAAAGAAAGTCCCAGTGCTGAGAAACCCTGCACAGTAATTTTAAGAGGTTTAACTTTCCAGCTGGACCTGTTATGGATAAGAGCCAAACAGCTCCTCACCCAGACAAGAGAATTCAGCAAAGCTGAAGGTTTCCTCAGGGGATATCAAATCATCTTCTAATCCTAGCATGTCTGCACTGCCCTACCTCCCAGAATGGCAGAGGCTCTTGCAGTCACCTGAAGGGCAGCACCGCCCTGTTGCACACAGAAAACACTGACTACCCCTGCACAGGGATTGAGCGCACTGAGCTTCAGACATCAGCTCTAAACCAGGCATCATCTCCCACTAGAGTCAACAGAGAGAGGTGAACACCTCTGAAGTGACAGTGCACCAATCTTAAAGTACCTAAGAAAGATGGGAAACTGTCAGGGGAAGTGCTTTTTTGGAAGTGCCCATCTTTATTGCTTGGTCTCCCCCTGATAACCCGAGTCAGGCTTAAAGCAACTGTGGCCTCTTCTGTTCTCCCTCTTAATCCCAAGGACTGAGCAGATTTACTATTTCACTAGGAGTCCTTTGAGTAACTTCTCATTCCCTGGAGGCTGCAGGCCCTGAGTGGCCGTCCATATTGGATCCAAAACCACAGAGATCCAGTCTCTGCATAGGCCCTTAGACCCACCTGAGAGTCAGTGGAGAGACCCCAGCAGCAGCTATGGCTATGCAGCCAAACACTGTTCGTATCTGGTGCCACAGCACCACTGGTGAACAGCAGGGGCAGCATTTCCCAGGTACTGCAGCTAACTGGGAAATACATTTCCAACATTTAACCTTGTTTAGTATCCAAATGTACAGTCATGGCTTTATAACAATCAGCATTTTCCCTTAGCACCTCCCACACACTTACAGCATCTCTGCCCAACCTTCCTGAAAAAAAGGAAACCTCTGCCTGACACCAAGTCCAGAAGGATGTTCTACCATCACTCCTTGCTCATACTGGCCAAAGCTTGTCTACATCTACACCATCACAAAGTCTGTGGATGGTACCGAGTGAAGGGGACACACCAGAATGAAGAGCCACCATTCAGAAATATTTTGACAAGTTGGAAAATTTGTCTACCAGGAGTTGCATGAGGCTTAACAAAAGTAAACATACATGAGGCTTGGGAGAAAAGAAGCCCTTTTCTTCTCTGCATAGATTGTATGAGACAGCACTGCAAAATGTTTAAGGCTGCCCAACTTCCAGCATGCATTTCTTAGGGTGTAGCTTCAATTGCTCTTTTCCATCCTATAGAGAAAAATCACTGTTTTCATTCCATGAGCTCTTGTAATGCACATCATCCACTTCCACCAATTCAATCTGCACAAGGAAACCTCACTGAGTTCAAAGGAGATGCAAATGTGATGTGAAAAAGTTATATGAATGACTCTGAACAGGAGGGAGCTACAACCTCTTAACTCAACTGCAAAGGACAATCCACTTTAACTAGAGACAGGCCAAAGAGCAGTCTTGAACCCAAACCCAAAGATTCCAGATTTCCAAATGGAAGAGAAGTTACTTAGAATTAAACCTCTGCCTCTAAATGCATCCCAATGATTTTCAGCTTTCAGATACGGTTCCTGAACAGACAAGAGTTTTCAAGTTCATTTCCAAGTCAAAACCTAACGCTCATTTTAAAATGAACCCGTGATCCTCTTAAAACTGTAACTGTTTCAAAAATTTAGGTACAAGAAATATGCAAAGCCTACACCAGTTGCAAGGTAATGATGCTGCAGTCCAACCAACTGCGTAGCAGTCCAGCACTTCAGCATGTGAGAGTGGCCCTGGTATGGGGAAAAAAAAAAAGTGAGAAATTTCATCAGACAAAACCTTTGGGATCCCACACTTGGCAGATAGCTTGAGGCAGCTCATTCTGCAATATACAGCTGGGGAAGAAGTCCTCTCAAAGGGCAGAGGACCTACCTTAGTTATCTTGGGCCCCCAGGGCTGATAAGCCCCAATAGGACTTAGAAAAAGCATCCTTGCAAGCACAGCCCAAATAGATGGTTCTGAAAGGGCCTCCCCCACTGTGCTCCCCGGGCTTCAGTTGAAGAAGTTCTACAGAAGGTAATACTGCTCTGCCAGACTTTGTTAGAGAGGATATTAAGGGCAGCACAATGAGAGAAACAGTCAAAATGTAACTGTGAAACTGTACCTCAAAGTACAATGATGAGTAGTTCTGAGATGTATCAAGCAAACTGGAATTGCCTTGCTAGAGAGAGCTCTAACATATGTCATCTAGGAACTGATACCAGGCTTAGAAGCTGAGACCTTAGTCCACTACACAACTCAAATCAAGGTTGAGTTGCGAACTCAAGTTCACACATCTTACAAAGCTGGAACTTTAAAAAAAAATAAAAAGTCTGTATTGCCTACTGTCTTCTAGTGTTGGTCACATAAGCTGCAGATCTTTGCTCCTTCCTGTGTCTCCCCAGCATCAGGAAAGGGCAGTTCAGTCCTGTGGTGTGGTCGGAACCCGTGTGTTTACACAAGTGCATTCCCCAGACAGGATGCAGTCCTGCCAAGCTGAAGGCAGTAGAGCTTTTCAGGAACACAGCACCTCTTGTCTATGTTACAATTCCAAGGTTGTCAAGAGGAATAGGAGGGTTGGAGCATCCTCACATGCAGTACTTTAACTGTGCAGATGAGACCTGAGGTACACCAGACCTAAATGTGCTATGGCCTGATGTAGCTACAAGGGTATGGCCAACCCTCTTGACGCAGTTGCAAGCTGTAGCAGGAAACTACACCGGGCCCCATACTGGTTAACAGCAGCATCTGTGAGCAGAGTTTACAAAACAAAACACAACCTTTTGATGCCATGCTGGGACTCTGATATCATTACCAGGAAGCAATTGCTTCGTCTGGCTGTAGCTCAGTTTTCATGCCACTGTGTCAGGGATTTTGTTTTTATTGTAACTCCACTTGCTCTGATCATTTTATATCACTTTTTGTGTGATTTATGGCATAGCTGAGGAGTACAATTACAATAAAGTCTGAGCCAGCTGGAGATCAGGATGCAGTATTACTGCAGCCTTTCAGTACTTAAAGGGGGCCTGTAAGAAAGATGGGGACAGACATTTTAGCAGGACCTGTCACAACAGGACAAGGGGTTATGGTTTTAAACTAAAAGAGGGGAGATTGAGACTAAAGAGAAGGAAGAAAAGTTTTACACCGAGGGTGGTGAGACCCTGGCCCAGGCTGCCCAGAGAAGTGGTTGATGCCCCATCCCTGGCCATCCATTCCAGGTCAGGTTGGACATGGCTCTGAGCAACCTGCTCTAGTTGCAGATGCCTCCTCTCAGTGCAGAAGGATAGACTAGATGACCTTTAAACGTCCCTTCCAACCCAAATCATTCTATGATGATTACCTACTCTTATTTCTCAGCAACCAGCCTTTCTGAATGCAACATTCTGATCACCCAGTTCGAGTCCAACGAGCTCTCCCACACTGGAGTTCTCAGGAAATCTCCCACTGCAGCATGAGCACTGCTCAGAAAACAAATGCCAGGATAAAGAGGCTGCAAGGTTTCCACTACCAAGGTCTTTCTTCCAGTCCAGCATGAAGGCCTTGTCCATATCCCCACCTGTGCAGCAGTGCTGCTGCTGAGGGCAAAGCCTTATTCTTTCTGCTGCAAACAGGAGTTAAGGAAGTAATGTGAAAATGCAAAACTTGCTGGAGAGATGGTCTTGGTTTTTTAAGCTGCTGGACTAGCAGGCAAAAAAAATTGGACTCTAGAGTCACCCGACCTCAGTTACACACCTTGTAGATTCAAAGCTTCCTAGAGGCAAACTCTTAATTCCTCTAATCCCAGAAAACATCTTACCACTAAGTGGCATAGCTTCCACTACAGGTACTCCGATTTGCATGACCACTGCAAAACTGCATAAACACTGAAAACAGGCTAAAATTCACTATGTTTCATGTTTAAAAATAGACATAAGAAGCCAGAAAATCCATTTAGCTAGAATAAGGTGGTCTATCTACATAGGGATGTGGATCAAGTTAATGAAAGTTAATGAGTTAATGACTTAATTCTAAAGTTAATGAGATTCATCTTAAATTGAGGCTCATTGTAGAGACACTTGAGTTTCCTGTTCTCTAGTTTTCAGTTCACAAGGGTGTTCTAAATCTTAACCCACTCATATGTGTCATGAGCCAGCTTTTACCCCTTTACCCATTCCTGGTGATTATCTGAACAAAAAGTAAATCAATGGATTCCTCTATCAGGAAAGGAATATCCCCACATGCAGAAACACAGCTCTCTCAACACATCTGCTCACAGCACTCTCAGCACTCCCAGGAACAGATCAACGGGCAAAGCCAAGCAGAGCTTTACCAACACTGCCACTTCCACATGTGGCAGTACAGGCTTTGGTCCCCAAGAGGTACCACAAATGAGCAGCTTTGACACCAATCACTTTTTGATCCCCACTTCATCTAGCTAGTTACATCAATTTAGTTGGTACTTAGAATTCATACAACACAGATCCTGCAATATTGCGGTTCCTATTTGCAGAGTAATGAACACAAAGACTAACTAGTCTTGTTTCTTTTCCAACTTTTCTACTGGGAATATCGCCAATCTTTTTCAATCCCCCTCCTCCACTCCCTGATCTCAGGCAGTTAATACTGTGCCTACAACCACATTCCTCTTTTTAGAAAGGTTCCTTCGCTGCCTGTTTGTGCTTTTCAGCTCTGCTGGAGTAGGGAGCTTTGGAAGACCAGCACTTCGTGAACGGGATTAACAAAACGTGCTTAGGGACAAAAGCAGAGAGCTGTTAGTGATTTAAAGCTTGAGCTAGTAATACCAGTTTTAAACTCTGAGAAAGTCCTCAGTGCTATACAGCTCAATCTACTGTTCCACTTAACTACTCAACATCCCAGAGCCACTTTGGTTTTTTTTATATATTTTTTTTAAACTGAGGCACAGCGCCCTCATATGGTTCAGGGATGGAGGCCCAAGCCCCAAGCGCAGAGCACGTGAAAAGCTTCTAAGACTGAACCTCCACCATCTCTGTACTAAGATGTTAAGCACACATCCCAGGACTACGTACTGGGACTATTCTGAAGTACTTACAAGTTATTAACAATCAGTACAAATTAGCCATCGTCTTAAGCATCTAAGCCTTCACCACTGAGAAGCAGAAAGGCTCTCCCACACAAGATCACCTCTTCTTATCGGGATGCTCAGAGGAGAGCCCAGGCCCTGCAGAGCCACCTGAAAACACTACCTGAGGTAGAGGAATCCTAACACTTGAGGTGGGAAAAGCATCCTTGAGTGAGATGTTTCCTCCAACCATGCCCGAGTAGCAGGTGCCCCCACACTGCAGCTCCCACAAAACACCCTCACACACCATTGCTAAATGCACAAGCCAGGTGGAAAATGCCAGCTGAAGGGCTGAGGAGCCCACTGTCCCAGACTGTCCTGCTGAGGCCATACACAGCTCCTGGAGGAGTATCTGAGCAGGCAGGTTACCAAATCCCCCACAGTGGGACCCAGCCACCAGCCAGATGACGGGGCAGAAGGACAAGAAGAGGGTCCATCAATCAGGACACTTCTCTACAGCATCCTCAGGCCCTGCCACCCATCCACAGCAAACACACTGTGCCCAAGACCTCTCAGGCATGGCCGAAGCTGAAGAAACTCCCTCAAGCAGACAGAATACCCACAAGGAACAGCAGTGATACTCGCCAGGGCCCGGGCAGGCGAGGGGACAGGCAGGATAGCGGGGGAGCGGGGAGCAGGTGCACGGCGCTGAGGTGAGGCGAGGGCACAGCTCAATGGCCGCTTCCTGCCTCCGCAAGGCAAAGTGGCTGAGGGCAGCTCCCAGGGCAGGGAGCCGGGGCTGCCGGGAAAGTCTTCACGGGGGTCACCAGAGACCCTCGCCAAGACCCGGGGAGGCGAGGGCAGCGGGCAGGGCAGCGGGCAGGGCAGCGGGCAGGGCTCAAGGGCCGTTTCCCGCCTTCGCGGGGCGGAGCTGCTGAGGGCGCCAGGTCTGAGGGGAAAGTCTTCACGGGGGACACCGGTGACCTTCACCAAGACCCAGAGAGGTGAGGGGACGGGCACAGGATGATGAACGACTTAGAGATGAGGTGCGGGCATGGCCAAATGCCGCTTCCCGCCTCCGCGGGGCTGGGAGCTGGGCGGGGGACTGGGGAGCTCCCAGGGCCGGGGCTGAGAGGAGAAGCCTGGCGGTGGGGCAGCGAAGGGTCTCGCCGTAGCCCCGGGGGAACGGTCGGGGAGGCGACCCGCGCTGAGGGGAGGCGGGTCGGGGGGGCAGTACCAGCCCAGCGCAGGTGCTGAGGGAGGCGAAGGAGTCGTTGCGGTTTAGCACGTGTCCCGTGTAGAAGCAGAGCCGCTCCTCCGGGGGCCGCCGGGGGCTGGGCGTCCGCCGTGCCTCCCCGCGCCGCTGCTCCACCACGAAGCCCCGGGCGAGGAAGCGCAGGTCGCGGCGGAGGTGCAGGTAGAGCTCGTCGCCAGCGGCGGGCAAGCGGAGCAGCAGGGCCTCCGCCGCCGCCGCCCGCTGCCGCGGCAGCGCCCGCCGGCGCCGGGGGCCGCCGCGATCCCCTCGCACGGCGGGAGGCAGCAGGTGGATCTTCTCCAGCGCCACTCGCTCCGGGATCACCACTTCCAGCTCCGCTCCGCCAGCTGCAGGCGAGAAGGAGAGAGGCTTAGGCGCTCGCAGCCCCGCGGCCCGACGGGGCGGCCGGGGGCTTTGTGACCCGCCAGGACCGCCCCCCCCGCCACCACCACCCACCCGCGGGGACGCCCCGTCCTGCCGAGGCGAGGACAACCCTACGCTCGGGTTTCAGCACTAGAAATTGTGAACAGGCTACAGAGACAATGGAGCCAGCTGAGGAAAGGGATTTATTTCTCTCTATACGTAGATAGACGCGCATATATTAGAGACAAAAATGTGCAGGGAAGAGAGGAATAAAGCAAATGCTAAAGCTACTTGTATCATTAAAAAAAATATATAGTTCAGACACAAGCATCGCATTTCACCAACCCCAATAAAAATCTGCAGGGAGAAGGGGAAAAGCAGAGCAAGCCGAAGCCGCAGCCAAGGACAGTCAGCAGCTTTCCACATGAAACGTTACAGCAGCAGCAGCAGCGAGAGGACAGGAAAAGAAAATACAAAAGCCTGGAGCAATTCATCCTGCAGACTGGGACCGCGGCCACGCAGGGGATCCGGTGCATGCCCTGCGGTCTGCGCCTGCACGCCGCCGCCCGGGGTCGGCACCCACCGCCCGCCCCCGCCGGACCCGCCGGGGAAGGGGCTGCCGCCAACGAGGGGGCTGTCAAGGTCAGCCGGGGAAGGGGATGCCGGCGCTAGGAGCCAGGAGAGGGAAGCGCTACCTGTGCCGGCGTCCAGTCCCCACACCAGCAGACAGGGAAACACGAGAGGCAGGAGGCAGCCGTCAAACATTTTACGGCAGCAGCGGGGCCCAGCGCAGAGCGGAGGAGGAGGCGGCGGCGGCGGCGAGAGCCCGGGCCGGAGTGAGCCCTCCCCGCCCTCGGAAAAAGTAATCGGCGCCGCCGCCGACAGCCCCGGCGTGGTGGGCGCCGGGCCACGCCCCTCCCCGCGGCCCCGCGCCCTCATTGGCGAGGGCCTCCTTCGGGCCACGCCCCCCGACTCCCCATTGGCCGCGAACCGAACAGGGCTGGGCCGCGCGGGGAGGGAGCGCACGTGGGAGGGGGCGGCCGGCAGGGGGCGCCCTCTCCTGCCCCGGCCTCCGGGCAGGGCCCCGACCGAACCGGTGCCTCCAGCGCCCCGGGGCGGGCATCGGTACAACCGGCAGCGGGCCTGGGACCCGTGAGACCGCCGGACGTACCCTGGGAGGGCTGGCAAATGGCAGACGGCTGCTGGTCCCCTCCACTGTGTTTCCCGAGTGTCCTTTTCTTCACTACTGAAGGAATTGAGGCACAGAAACTACAGAAAGTCACCTGAAGTATTCACCCGTTCCTTCATTTCCTGCCACCTTTTCCACCACCCTCTGAAATACCGACCCCAGGACTCGGAAGACTGGGAAAAAATAAGGGCAACAATATAGGAGCACACAAAGATTTTAGGCAGTGATGTTACATGCCCCTGGATGCACTCATCGGGTGGGTGAAAACAAGAAACAAGTGCATAGAACTTGGGAGATAAAAAAATTATTTTTACAGTGGTGGACAAGATGGGGATGCTAATTTAAAGCAGGGAGGACAGGCTGTCAAGCCAGCTAAGAGGGCTGTTTGGAAGAGGAAGAAGAGGAGGGAACTACCTGCCAGCTCCCTTTCTCTTGTCACCCTGTGTGTGGACGCTCAGACCTTCACCCTGCTGCAACAAATTCCCTTTTTCACTGAGATCCTGCAGCCACAAGAGCTCCTTCCAACCCGATGGCTGGGCCACGTTCCTGCATGTCCTCAGCTGCCCAGGGGTCAGGAGAAGTCAGCTTGGACCAGGGGCTGTTGAAAGCAGTAGGGTGGTTTCCAAGAGTAGAAAGATTTCCGCTGCATTTGGTGGGCTTTGGATCACATCCTGTGCTCCTGGCATGGCTGAGTCGTGGAAAGCAGTAAAGACCCAATGTTTTAGCAGCTTTAAACTGCTGCGGCCCAGCAAAGCAGTGTCCTGGAGTTTAAACTTCTGCAAAAATCTGCAACTTTGTTACTGAAATTGTAGAATTCAGAGGAAGACCCATAAAAGAGTGTGAATGACTCTGGCAGATCTCAGTGCAGCACTTACACAAGAATCGTCCAGAGCTGTACTGACAGTGGTAACGTCTCTGAGTGGAAAGCAGAGGGAATTAGATTGGATGCTCATCCCTGCAAGGGCAGGCAGCTGAATCTATGAAGTGGATTGGTAAGGGGTGAGCTAGTTAACACCATTTTCTCTGTTTCAGGCACTGGACAGTCAACAAGAACCATGTTTTCTTTGAGATCTGCTCCTGTGACAAGTGGAAAGCCTGTTTGAGAGATGGAATCTTAGAGATGCTTCCAGCCCTTCACCCCCTTGGCTGTGCTCTTCCTGGGCTTCAAGAGACACCCTGCAGCACGTGGCAGGCTGAAGCACCTCGGGAGGACCTGCCGTGCACAGGGCCTCTGCAGCACCATACAGGCATGAGCACATGCAGACCTCTCACCTCCTGCTGTGGTCTCAGGGAAGCTCCTCCTGTCTCCAGTATGGTGGCACTTGGAGGGGCATTACCAGTGGTCAGCAGCAAGAGTGAAACTGAGGACCTGCAACCAGCTCCTGGCAGACAAAATCTGGGCAAAGCCAGGACCCATGGCTCTGATTCACTTTCTTAATGTGAGATCAGGTGAGAATTCACAGCTCTGTGTTTTTCTGTCTCTTTCAAGACTCAGTCTGCTCTCTAACAAGCAGTAAATCACCAGAGCAGAACGACTAGCCCAGAACCCATTCAAGTGAGGCAAAAACTCAGTTTGGGGCTGCCTTGCTGTATGTCAATAGTGTAGCATTAAATCAAAACCTCAGAGCCTGAATTTCTTTCCTGACCTGTTGTGAACCAACAATCCCAGCGCCTCCCTCCAAGGCCAGGGCTCCAGCTGGCACAGCAGCTCTGGGCAGCAGCTCCCCCACAGCTCTTGCACCCGTGGCAATCCTCCACTCCTGAGAAGCAAGAGGCAGTTTTATTTGTGAGCTGCTGAATCTGGCCTGAGCCCCGAACAGCCGTGTATAAACTCAGACCACCAGCCGTCTTCGTTTGCTAGGGGACTGAAGCTGGTGCCTCGTCTCTTCCCTCAGAAAGGTTTGACGATGGGGCTCAGATTTGCTTAACTTTTTAGTAGATCTTTTCCTCCACCTTCCAAAGGCCTCTGCCAAAAAAATAAAAACAAAACAGAGAAAGAATAAATTTAATAGTGTGGGGGAAGAGGGGCAGTAATAAAGCGGAGTCTGTAAGTTAGTGCATGAAAGGACTCGCTCAGTGGCTGGGCTGGTCGGCACAGACTGCGCTGGGGTAGGGCTGGTCCCTGCTGAGCATCGTGGAGTTGCAGAGCGTCTGGGCAAAGGCCCAAGAGGCTGGAACACCCCACAACAGGGGCAACATCACAGACAGGACTTGGCATTGGCAAGGGCTGGAGCCAGGAGCAAGGGGACAAGCCCCTGCAGAGGTACCCACACAACAAAAGAGGAAATCATCTTAGGAGCAGCAGCGGTTTTATTGAATCCAAATCCCAAAGCTTCAGCAAGACACAGACTTTCTCTATTAATTTAACACCACGAGCCTTTCAGAAATGCCTTGAAATTGTTACTGATAAGGATAACACGCGCAGCAGGAGGGGGCTGTGGTCCTTTTGTGCCTATTGCATTTCTCCCCTGGCCCCAGCCTGGGGGGGGGGGGCTTCTTCTCCTCTCACCATCACAGAGAGTGGATTTGGCCCTGCAGTTTCTAGGAAACAAGCTGTCTCCCCCTCTGAAGTGCATGGTTTATTTTTTTGCAATTTTAATGTACGTCGAGGAAGCCAAGTTTCGTGGCCATTATTGCACAGTTAATAACCCTTTGGAGACTGCAGACATGTGTTATATACATCTT
The DNA here is from genome assembly GCA_024605025.1 of Megaceryle maxima. Taxonomy (NCBI): domain Eukaryota; kingdom Metazoa; phylum Chordata; class Aves; order Coraciiformes; family Cerylidae; genus Megaceryle; species Megaceryle maxima. Next base: position 5,119 of record JANHGN010024078.1, on the reverse strand, counting down.
CCTGAGCAGTCATTTGGCTCACCGCCTGGAAAATGCCAGCGTGCAAAGGGTTAACTTGGCCATTACTCAGCTTTCTCCCTTCTCTCCAGCCACCCTTCTCCAAACCCTTCCTGTCCTGGTCATAAGCCGGGCAATGCTCTCGTGCCTGGAACGTTCCCATGCCTTCCCCACTCTCCTGGCAGCTCCTCACCTTGCTGTGGTCTTTGGGCAGCGGGGATCCCCTTCCTTGCTGCAGAGTTTGGCCAGGCTGGTCGGGCACAGACCTGGCCAGTGCTGCTGTTACCTGTGCAAATGTCCCCTGCAAAAAAAAGCCAGAAATGGTTTAATGACAAATAGAGACCAAGAAAAGCTCTTAGGTCACTTCCAATAATCAACCAAGTAAATATAAGTGGTTCTACAGGTGCCAGCAGTGGCTTTCCTACCAATTGGTCTTTCACAGGGAGCCAGAGGTTTGATTAAAGCTTCTGCACTGGATGGAGGATGTTTCAGGGTGTGCTCCTTCATGTTAGACTTTCCTTCTTATGGTTGGACTCGATCATCATAAAGGTCTTTTCCAACCTAAATGATTCTATCATTCTGTATGGAAATATACCTTTAAGGCAGCCCTCAGCATAGGCACTTAAGAGGTTTTTTTGTTCCAGCAGCCTAAATTCTCCTGAGCCTGCAAGAGAAAAACTCTCTCTGAGGCATCTCTATCAAGTCTGGCTGAAAATGGACAGTCTGTTCCTGAGCTCCTGGTAAGATAAGGAGCAGAAAGAAAAGTGACAGTGATATTGGAGGTGTTGATGGACAGAGCTCACTCTGGCACCTGTGTCCTCATGGGAGCATGTAGCCTGCTTCAGTTAAGGTAAGTCCATGGCAGGAGACCTAACTCTTTCTCCTAGCAGGAAGCTTTGTTCATGGGCTGACAAGGGTTCCCTTTTGTCAGAGGGACTTTGCTTTGGTGGAGATATGTTTGTCACAACAGCGAGTGCGTTGCATGAGTTTTTTCCTGGATATCTTCCTTCCAAACACTTGACCTCTGCTGTCTCCAGGGGCCTCAGTTTCACCAAGCTAAAACAGGGAAAAACATCCTATTTCCACAAAATACAGAGAAAAGAGAAGAAAAATACTTCTGTGGGAGATGGGGCTGAGGAACAGACAGACTCCTGAAATCCCAGAGGTCTGGCTACATTCCCACACAGCCTGCACAAAACCTCACAGAGTATCTTGCTGCCTTGATGCAGATGTTTGGAGGGATCAGGGTACAACACTGTCAGGAGCAGAAAATGCCATGTCAGGCACACCCGTGTGGGTGAGAAAAGCCAGGAATATAACAGAACATGCTCCCAATCGAGTAACACAGCTCCAGGATGCCGGGAGAATCAGCTCCCTTCACTGCAGACAGCACTTTGTGTGGAGACACCAGAAGCATTAAGTGCCCCACCACCTCCATCCATGGGATTTTTAAACACAGACAAGGCCAGTCCAGGGGCTGGTTGGTATCGAGAGCTGTGCACAGATAGCCATCACCCAGGCAATAGCAATCGGCCGCACGTCACTCCCCAGGCATGCGGGAACAAATGGACAAAGGAAAGAGCTCTCGTTGTTTGGGGCTGACCCTAAAGTTCAGTGAGGCTTTTTATGAAGTCCAGTGTTGCCACCTCTGATGATGTTATCAGGAACTTGGGAATAGCTGGCACTTTCTTTTGTTCTGTTTTATGGTTTGTTTGGGTTTTTACTCGCCAGGCCTTGGCTCCTGCAATCATGAGACTGATTTCTTGTTTAACTCCATCACTCCATGTTTGACCCCATGACAGGCTGAGAAATGTGAGCTGTGAGAAGCCTAGAGGCTTATTGCTCAGGAGCAAAGGAAGAAGTTCCCAACCACAGGACTGTTTAAAATAATCATTTCTCAAAAAAAGATGCCATTGATTTCTTTTTTTTTTTTTTTTTTTTATGGAGGCAGATGTTCTGAATGCTTGGACTTGACAACAGCAAAGCCCTTCTTGCAGGCACCACCTCCCTCTTTCCCTAGCACTGTCCTTCAGCTGGTCATATCCCACATCTGGGGTTCCCCTTCTCCTTCTCAAACATCTCCCTTTGCAACCAACACATGCCTTGGATGAGAATCATCTCCCCAGGCTGAATATTTCATATACAGCTCCTCCTTCTCTGTATATTCCTTGCAGCAGGGCACAAGAAGCCAGAGGAGGAGATTTGGAAGCCAAGAACGTGGTGCATGGCTTGGCAGAGAGATAGAGATGATGCCAAGGGGATGCATGAGGCAGTACAACCATCTGTGTGGATGTCTACAGGGGCCAGGACGTGGTGGCCCAATGCAACTGCACAAACTTAAAGTGGCTTCTTTCCATCATGAAAGTACTAATAAGGGAAACTGCTGACTTAAAACACTCTTAATAATGTTTTCCTATTTCTTTAACACCTCTCCCTTGAGCACTCTCTCTGCCTTCACAGCGTCTTGGCCAATTACACTTGCAAAGCAAACAGAAAACTCAATATCCCCTCGAGCAGGGATGGCCAGGGGTCAGGGGCCCTCATCAAGCACTGTGGTGGGGGCTCTGAGGTGGGTCACGGCACAGGAGCCTGCTCTCCTCCAGCCAAAAAAGCCCTTTCCCATTCCCAGAGAAGGGGATCCACAACCAGGCACTGCAGGGATGGGGTTCCCCCTCCTCATGACCCACCAGAGCTGCAGGGCCATGAGTGGGGCATGGAAAGGGGTGTCCTCCAAGCATAAATGCCTTTGGGTGGCAGCACAAAGCTGATGAAGAACTGTGTCCCAAGGCCAAGCCCCTCTGGCTCCCCAGCCTGGGTCTGTAAATCACCCCTTTCTTCTCTTGTGGAAGTGAAACAGCCCCAAGCCCACATGCTCAGGTAGTCTATGCTCTGGACTTTTGTTGCCTAACCCTTCCTTTATCTCATTCAAGTTGCTCTCAAAGCTTTGTCAAACCATTTGAACTAACTTTTAGACAAATTCATCAATCAAAAACCTCCACTTCTTATCCAGGAACAGTGATAGGACCAACAATGCAACAGCGTTCGGAGTTCCTTTTCCCCACAGGACCAATCTTCTCCTCAAGTTTGTGCATATTTTCCTGGTTGCTCTCACTTTGGCTGCAGAACAGAAGCACGACTGTAATGCCACTGTCAGAAGCAGTGTAGAGTTCACAGCCCAAAACCTCTGATGGCCTGGAGCTTTTACAAATTAACAATACAGTGTCCCTAGCCTTCTCCACAGACTTGGCTGCCCTGCAGTTCCTCCCTCTAGACCTTCTAGTCTTCATACTCCCTCCTCATCATGCCCAACTGAGTCAGCAAGTTCCCCAGCACAGCCCCAGGAGGACAAACACTCCCAGCCAGGGGGGAGCTGTGGGCACTCAACCTCTAGCACATAGAATCTTCACAGAATCAAAGAATCATGGAATCACAGAATGGTTTGAGTTGGAAGGGGCTTTTAAATGTCATCTATTCCAACCCCCCTGAAATAAGCAAGGACATCTTCAGCTAGATCAGGTTGCTTAAAGCCTGTGCTTTCCCACAGGCTTTATGTATGAGCTCCACAGTCTGGAGATACAAACAAAGATGTTTGATCAACTGATGTGGCATATCTATATTAGTTGTCTAGCCTAGGGGTCACCTGGGGAAAGAGTCCCATATTTTGGGCTCTTGAGTTGACCTGAAGCAGCAAAAGCATCTTTGTTCTCAGGGGACAAAGAAGCAGGGCAGGCAGGATCTGCTGTGACCACCACGTGGCCACATCTGTCGTGCCATGCACTTCGGTAGGGTTTGTGCTGGTCACACTCTTCTAAGCAACAGCAAGGGCTGCCTCTTCCTCCACAGCCAGCACAGAAACCCAACTGCCCACGCCAGCAAAGTCTGCTCTTGAGTCACCAGGTGAGAAGCGGCCAGATCGAGGGCCAGGGTGAGGTCTGGAGGGAGCAACCCTTCTGGAGTCTGAAACACATCCTGATCTTTAATCAACAACAGCCACCAATACCTCATCCCAGGCCATTTGGGACCAATATTGTCATTATTTGCAAGGTTATACAGTAAACCAAGAACAGAATTAGGATCCTCCTCTGATGCTAGATCCTCTCTCTCAACAGAGCTGGCAATTGGCTTTGGCTTGCTTGCAAATATTTGTTCATAAAAGCAAAATATTAGCATCACTCTAGGACTCTCATAACTGCCTGGTCTCAGGCTTTCTGGGCCGGACACCCACAAGGAATGGGAGGAGATGAGTTTCAGTTACCTGCTGGCAGTGCAGAGTCCCACCAGCACTGTCTGGGAGCTGCGATGGAGAAAACAGTGCCAACAGCTGGGTACCAGCCCTTGGCAAACCCCACACACAGCGAGTGCCAGACAGGCCACCTCGAAGCTTCTGCTGGGACAGTCAAGTCAAATCCAGCTGTCTCCTGGCTCTGAAAGAGAAACCTAGAGAAGAGCTGGGGTCAGATGGAAACCACAGAGGCTGCCACCCACAGTCTCCAGCTTCCGAGCACCTCCTGTTCATCCACAGCCATGCATGGAGGGAGCTCAAGGAAACACTTCACCCCACTATCAAAGCAGATTACCCAGTCTGTGTAGAGACACAGCCTGACCATGAGGGGTGTGCCAAAAGGGATTAAAGAACTCTGTTTAGACCAACAGACCCCTTTTTCCTGCTGATACTCCTGGGGGGGGGAGCACTGAGGCTCTGTGGGCTATTTCAGCCAGGCTTTAGCACAGCCATGGAGCTGCTGGGTTCCTCAGCAGACTTTTCATGGAGCTCAAGCCCAAAGCTTCCTCACCACCAGCAGCAGTAAGGGAAGAGGCATGCACTGTGCCCCTGCCCTAGACCCTGAGATGTCCTTGGGGGAAAAACTCCTAGAAGTGCTATATTTTGGTCTTAATTGTGTGTCTCTCTGCTCCACTTTTTATAAAAACATAGCAATGTCTGGGTTGGAAGGGACCTCTAGAGCTCACCTGGTCCAACCCCCTGCTGCGAGCAGGGACATCCTCACCTAGAGCAGGTTGCTCAGAGCTCTGTCAAGCTGCACCTTGAATGTCTCCAGGGATGGGGCCTCAACCACCTCCCTGGGCAACCTGTTCCAGTGCTCCACCACTCTCTTGCTAAAGA